>APFE030874078.1:36215-63357 GCA_000404065.3 Pinus taeda
CACTCAGGATTTTTAAAAACTTACCACAGGGTTAAGAAGGAATTTTTTTTGGGATGGCCTTAAATCAGATATTCAAAATTTTGTGGCGGAATGTTGGTTTGCCAAAAAAATAAAGTTGAAACAATTAAGACGCCGGGTCTATTACAACCTTTATCCATTCCAAGCCAACATTGGGAGGAGGTTTCAATGGATTTTATCATAGGTTTACCCAAGTTAGAGAGAAAGAGTGTCAGCATGGTGGTAGTTGACAGACTTACCAAGTATGCACACTTTTGTGCATTATCACATCCATTTAAAGCCAGTACAATTTCTACTACATTTATGGAAACAAATCAAAAGCTACATGGAAACCCAAAGATTATTATAAGTGACAGAGATCCCATTTTCACTGGAAATTTTTGGACATAATTATTTTCTTGTCTTGGTACTCAGTTAGCTCATAGCTCATCTTATCATCCTCAATCGAATGGGCAAACTGAGATAGTAAACAAATGTTTGGAAGCATATCTTCATTGTTTTGTATATGATAAACAAACACAATGGGTCAAATGGTTGCCTTTGGTTGAATGGTGGTATAACACTTCCTTCCATATAGCAACAAAAATGACCCCATTTATGACACTTTATGGATATCAGCCACCATCATTCACACCATATTTAATAGAAAATTCTAAGGTTCAAGCAGTGGAACATCACATCGAACATCAAAAACAAGTCCTCCAACTCTTAAAGGATAACCTCGTGTTGGCACAAAATAGAATGAAACAATAGGTAGATCAACATCGCAACGAAAGAAGTTTTGATGTAGGTGATTGGGTATTTCTACGGCTACAGCCATATAAGAAAATGTCCCTCAAGCAAGCTAAGAAGGATAATAAATTATCACCAAAGTATTATGGTCCGTACAAGGTGTTGCAAAAGATTGGTACTATGGCATACAAATTGGATCTTCTTGCAGCTTCTCAATTGCACTCAGTTTTCCATGTTTCATGTTTAAAGAAGGTTATAGGCGACAACCTCCCAATTCAAACAATATTTCAAGAACTTGATGAGGAAGGAAAAATTATATTGGAACCGGAAGCACTCACAGAAACAAGAACTCAACAGCTACGAAATCGATCAATTTTGAAGTATCTTATCAAGTGGAAGAACTTATCCGCTCAAGATTCCACATGGGAGGATGAAAATTTTATACAGAAGTATCTAAAACTACTCAAGCATTGAGGACAACACTTTTTTGAAGGAGAGGGGCATGTTGGGTCCCTATAATACTAGTGATTACACCATTACTACTGTAGTTGTACCCCTTATTAATATTGTTGTGCCCCTATTGCCCCCATATTGTTATTACTATGCCCCATAGAATCCCTCTATTGTTATTTTTGTGGCTTTATATTATTATTGTTAGGTCGGTTGGGTTATATTGTGACTCCTTAGACTCCTATATATAGAAAGGAGGCTTTGTCATTTGAATCATCCAAGAATTGTTCATTGATGTAATGTAAAGGAGGTTACCCCCTCGAAGAGGCTGAATTCTAAGGCGTGAATCTATCTTTTCTATCTTTTCTTGTGTTGGTTTCATAACAGCCACCTAGTTAGATTTACAGATTACTCAATATTCCACAAGGCATCTACATGCAACCATCAAAATCTTTTAACGTTGTTGGCGAATGTGACAAAGGCAGCGAGCCAAGTGATTTCCATCAATTCATAGGCATAATACAAGTAGATGCCCCCTCATCACTAATGGTTCGGTGAATAATTTTATTCAAGGAATTTACTTGAATCAGGAATGCTAATTGTGCTGGTAACTATGGCGTATAACCCGCATGGTTGAAAACCACGAGACTAGAATTAGTTGGATAAATTACACCAATTGTTGACAACAAAAGCTCCTTTTGGGATGGAAAATTTTGAACCACCTTGAACATCGACATAGCAGAAGGTGACTAAGCCAAATATTCTACTATGTTATAGTTCTATGCAGCTTGAGCTTGAGGGATAAATGTTGATTTATGTACAAATCCCTTAAGCAGTTTTATTGCTAACTCAGGTGCAATAGGTGGTGGAATAGGATCAGACGAAGTCGAAGTCAAAGGGTTAGGTTGATCAGCCTGCTTATTCGATGACAATGGTTGATTTCCATAATCTTTAGTTTATGTTGACACCAAAACTTCAATTTTGGGCTTAGAGGTGGATAGCATAAGCACCTGGGAAGTGGAAGCATGGTCTGTAGCAACCATATTTGTCTCCAGTTTTAGAAAAGGATCAGTCAATACCATGGATGTATTAGAAGTCTTCAAAAGCTTTGATACTTCAGAGCGTTGAGGACAATCTCACATAAAATGCTCATTGTTATAGATCAAACACGGGTTACAAGGTTTCCCAGTCGAAGGAGAGGAATTAGATGATTTCTCTTCAGGGGAATTATTTTGTTTCTTTTTGTTTTTCCCCTTCTTCTTGCTTCCTAGTTGCTTTTCATTCTTGCCTTTGTCATATGACATGGAATTGATTTTGGAAGCAAGAGTACTATCAGTGTCATTTGTAGTTTGATTGGAAATGGAAAGTGTTTGACCAGATGGTCTACCTGCCATTTGTGTGCTCGAAGAATCAATCACATCATCATCAGCTTTAGAGTCCTTACTCGATGGTGGAGGAGGAACAATGAAAGCTAGTCTGGGTGCATTCAGATCTTGTCATAGAGCATGCCAGACTATGTATAAATCAAGTCGAAATATTAGGCATGAGCAATTACTTGCTCTTTAGTGACAACTCCACCTTTCGCCACATCCTCAGTGATAGATGGCAGCAATGATTTTATTAACCACTCAGCCAAAAGCTAATCAAGAACATAAGTTTTCACCATTTAATGACGATGATACCACTCGTGAATATGATCAGAGATATGAGTAGAAGTAGTTTGTTTAAAGTTGGTTAATAGTTCCGTTCGAGTCTCATAT
Organism: Pinus taeda; assembly: GCA_000404065.3. Lineage (NCBI taxonomy): Eukaryota > Viridiplantae > Streptophyta > Pinopsida > Pinales > Pinaceae > Pinus > Pinus taeda. Next base: position 39,176 of record APFE030874078.1, read on the forward strand.
CGTATGGGTAACTCGAAGTTGGTTTAAAATGTTGTAGTTAAGGTAGTGAAGTTATCAAAAGAAGCTCGTGGTAACTCAATGTACCACTTCATAGCTGGACCAGTAAGCGTTCTGTAGAAAAGACGTAGTCTAACTGAATCATCATTCAAGGAGTTTGATGAAAACCATAAATGAAAAGTCATGACATGTTTTTACAGGTCTTCTCCAAGGTTTCGATTGAATTTCGTAATATCGGAAGGTAACTTATGAGGAATCACCGGCCACCAAGGTGCATAAATAATTGGATCATTGGTGAGTTGATTTAGATCTTTTAATTCAAGTGTTGCAATGAAAGGAAATTGTCTATTGAGGTCAAGTTGAGCATATCCAGGGTAAGATGGAATTGCCTGGGCAATAGGCCTTTGCATACCAGCATAAGGCATCTTCTTCTGGTAACCTTGACAAGGGTAAGTTTGCTGAGCAAATCTGGTGTGAGGTTGTTGTTGAGAACTAGGATACATTTTTTATTGTCCAAACCCAACATAAGCTTGCTGAATATGACTTGGATAAACTTGTTGCTAACCAAACCCAACATAGGCTTATTGACCAAGTCTAGGTTGAGGTTGGTATTGCTAGAATTGTTGGTGTTAATACTAGGGCTTCCAAGGCTGTTGAAGCAACTGTTGTTGTTGTTGATACAACGATTGTTGATACAACGATTGTTGATTTAACGGTTGTTTCCCACCAATGTAAGCTTCACCAGGTTGTGAATACACTAAACCAGTGTAAGTCTGAGTCATTCCTATAAAGTGTAAACTAGCTTGAAGTTGTTGGACTTCAGACACAAGTGGTTGTTGTAAAACTGCCTGAGAAGGCTGAATCTCTTTACCTGAAACTTGAGGTTTTGAGGTTGAAGGGTCGGCTTGCACAGGTTGAGATACAACAATCTGAGCTTGTGATTGCGGTAAATCCGTAACAAAAAGTGTTGTAGGCATGGATGAGATAGATTGCATAGGTTCTGATGGATACAGAAGCCTAGGTTGAACGGGCATTGTTGGTTGCCACTAACAGACAGTCATTCCAGGCTGACGTAAAGACAACGACATACCAATATATGGTTTCCCCCCAGAAAATGGAGGATAAGGAGAATGTACATATTTTCCTCCGTATGGGGGTAGTCTAGTGTAAAGCAAATACATAGGACAGTAACCAGATGAACTAGCTTGATATGAACTTGATGGATCCAGCTGCTCAGAATTCGTTAATGAAGAACCACATAAAATTCCACTAGAGGAAATTTGTGAAGACCAAGGGCTAGAAGCAACACCTGAGTGGGTTCCCAATAAAGATTGGTAACCCGATGGGATGGACGGAATACCATACAAGTGTGACTCAGGTGTCGTAGTAAACATTAAAAAGGTCGCAACAGAAGATTCTGTTGTAGCTGTAATAGATGGTACGGTATGGGATGTTAACTCTGCCGTAGTAAAATGTCCAAATAAATTTCCTAATGGATCAACAGGTGTCTGAAAGTAATCAAGATCAAAAGGAGTAGTAAAATGAGGAGTATAAGGATACAGATACAGTCTAGTTCCAAAATGGAATGGAGTTTTGGGTGATTCTACCTCAGGTTCCTCTTCAATTGAAATCAAACCAGGTGGAAGAATTTCACCATCAGGTCCACAGCAGATTTCTGATATTGTTTCCTAAGGAAAAGAGGAAGTCTCGATAGTTATGGATGTCTGAGGACGTACTAGATGATCTTCTTCCGGTAAGGTAACAACTTCTGATTGTTCAACCTCAAGATCCAAATGTTCTCGTAAAATAACGAGCTCAGGTTGGGCCTCTTGAACAACTTCTGGTTCAGAAGTAACTTCTGATTGAACAGTGATAGGTTCAGGATGAACTTCTTGTTGAACAGATTCAGGTTCAAAAGTACTTTCTTGTTGAACAACTTCAGGCTGAGAATCAACTTGTTGTTGAACAACTTGGGTTACCGTTTCACTAGATTTAGTTCTAGTTTCCTCAGGAAATTGTGGAGATTCCACTTCAGTAACAGATGTACCAGTAACTGTAGGAGTAATTAGGGTCACAGTACTTATCGGAATAGGTGTTTCTCATAATTCAGATGAAGAACCAGAAGTTTGTGAAGTACTGGATCCAGTCAAATGAGACTGCTTTGACTGAATAGTTGTAGCTTCAGGCGGTTAAGGCGGTTTACTCGCTGCTCTTTGTAAAATGATGGGGTAAGGGTTGATTTTCCTCCATGATTGTTGATTGATTTTATTAAAAAAAGGAAATAAAAAAAAAGGGGTAAGCTAGGCAAAACGGTTTACCAAGCAACTATGAATTGCAGAATACCTCTCGATGAACCGAGAAGTACGAGCAGGCAATCTCCCCAAATGTTGTGTTCGGTGTATCACAGTGTACAAGGTGGCCAACTCGGTTAACTAGGGATGGATAGAAACCTAGTGTTGTCCTCCCATATATACCCGAAAGTACGTGGAGGCTCAATCTATATTAGCGTTGTCTAATGCAAAACCGCACAGTGAGAGCATTCCTTTATACTTTACGTATTGTAACACTTCCCTTTATACCCAAAGGTATGTGGATGAGATACGATATACTCATGTACATAGAATGAGGTATCACACTCGGAATTTATCATAGACAAGTTAACAACAACTGCTATGTTTTACGATGTCAGATCACGTCTCTAGCCTAGAACCTCTAAATGTTTTGTGTTAGGTGACAATGCTCCATTAGGTTAATTGATGTTAATTTTAAGTTGATCTTGACTAAAAATTTTCCTTTCAGGGTTCACCACGTGATGTATTTGAAATTCATAGAATGCAAATAATATGATAAGCATCCTTTTCATTCAATTTTGAGAATGAAAACCTTAGCTAGTAGGGATAGAGAAATCAGATTCTTGTAATCAGTGAACAAAGAACACATCTAATGGAATTTCCCTAAACTATTCCTATGAGCACACACAAACTATTTCAATGCACAATGCAATTTTTTCTTTTTAATTCCCTTAATTTTGAGATGAACAAAAGGAAACTAATGCACATACAATTAATCAATCTTTTTGCAAGAACGAAGACTTTACGATAGTTTCATTTCGAAATAAATGAAGACTTTTATGATCAATCTTTTTGCAAGAATGAAGACTTTACAACAGTTTCGTTTCGAAAGAAATGAAGACTTTTACGACACTTCCTTTTGAACAAAGATTAATCAACTATATACTAACTTTAACAACGAATTGATAGTGATAAATAAATCATTTAAGAAACACTAAAAAATCAAGGACAAAGTAGGGCTAGCAAAGGAAACACAAGTTGATTTTAGAGAGACAAGCATCATTGATCTTTCAATAAGTAGAAACATAAGGAAATTTGGGAAAACTCAAGTCAAAGGAGGGATTTTTGACCTAAGAAGGATTAGCGTAGCCTTCAGTGGGAGACAATGTGCTTCAAAGCACTGTCATCAAGCTAGGGGTGCTCTGCAGTGCTCTGTCTCTAGACCAGACCTGTGCTGGTGCAAGAGAGGCCATCCTAGGGGCTTTCAAGCACAATTTTTACCAAAAAACACTTCAAAAAGGGCTGAAACAAGATCAATGGAAGCAAGTAAATTCTACTAGGGTGTACTACGATGAAGGTAAACTACTCAGAACGATGATTGATCCCCAATGGAGTCACCAATTTGTTATGTAGAATTTTTCATCTACGGATAAACACAATTTCCCTACATGGGTAGCTACACCTAGAACAATAGATTTAAAGAGCTTAACCTTTTTCTATAGAATGTAAATAAGACAAGGGACCTACTTGTTATCTTTCGCTTTCCCTTTGTCTCCTTTGTTTGGCTCCTGTTGCTCCTTCTTGAACTTAATCCACTTGAGAAGTACCTGCAATCATAAACAAAGGACAAAAACCAATCAAACCATGAAGTCTAATCCATTGTCACTCTTCCAGCTTGGGTTCCAACCAACATCACTTCAAAAGCAAAAACACTTTAGCAGCATAACAATACTTGTGTATAATCTCAAACCTCACATCAAAAGTATCTCCTTACAAATTCTCAATGTCCAGCCCCTTATCACCTAGATGAGTGCTCAATTTATATGAAAATGGAGGAGGTTTTGTCATAAATCAGGGTATTGAATGGCCTTCCAAACTTAGATTTAGTTTCCATGGAGGAAGGGATGAGAGGATAGGTGGTTACTTAACTCATTCCCTATCCAATTTCTAGGTCATAGGAGATGATAAGCGTGGAAATCTTCTAGATGGCTTTAGAAGATAAGAATATTACCAGAACCCTATGATGATTTCGCTCAATCTCGCCTAGCGCAGGTCAAAGTGGGCCTAAGTGCTCTGGAAAGCACCCTGACATGGGCCTACTTGCACTGAAATGCACTTACCCTTGACCAAGACTGCGCTGGTCCCTCAAGGAGGCATTTCTGGAGGGCTTCAGGCCAAGAAACACTCAAGGAAGAAGGCATTCGAAGTGTTGACGGCATGTAGCAACTGAATTAGGGTTTGATGAGCCCCAATAGCATTGGTTTGAATGATGGGATTGATGTGCCCAAATGGATCTGTAACAAGGGCCCACTTGTTAAACTGCCACCATCTATACTAAGGATAGGCATAGAGTTTTACTTCAGCAGTTAAGATTGTTTACAACAATGTGAAAGTTCCTTTATTTGATTTCTTCGCAAATTCATTCTTTTACATTCCAACACTAGAATTACTTTGGTGTCAGTTGCCTTTGAGATTTTTTTGTTTGATGCTGTAGGATTTCAATTGAGAAGTAGGAATAGAAATAGGAAAAGTTCATACCACTTCTGGCATTACCTGTGCTTCGTCTCTAAGTTTACGAAACTCTCTAGTTGACAATTAAATGTTGAAGGAGCTTTCTTAAGTGCAATTCCTACACCCAACAGTCTCCTATGTAGTTTTATTTAACTAATTTTGAATGAAGAGAAGATTTGTTCACTCCATTCGAGATTTGTGTTCATTCTCTGTTTATTTTTTCATTTACATTCCTTGTCAAATTATAATCTGTTGGTAACATGTAGCCAATTTAAAGGCTTATTAAGAGTATATAGCTTGTGATTTTAGGGCACAGTTTGAAATTTTTTATTATTTGAAATGTCTCACAAACTTTACAGTGAATTCTCCAAATTTGATCTTTCCATTTGAATGTGTACAAAATTTCAATACATTTATGTTGAATTACATAAACGTGGGTATAATAAATCAAAACGAATTTAAAATTATATTTATGTTTGAAAAATCTGGAATTTAGAATGGGCAAAGGTTCATTAGTTTATCACCAACGAAATCATTTAAGGAACCTTTTGTGTTCTGAATCAACCCTTGAATAATAAATCCATAGGAACTACCCAAACATTTTCTAAAAAAATCCAAAGCGTAAGCCATCATTAATTTAACCCTTGTTAATAATCATGATGAATTTAATGGGACACACTGAAAATTATCAACATCTTTTCAAAAAAATAGCCTGAGCTTAAGTATCTAATAATTTCTCATTGTTATTAAAATTAACACTTTCAGGTGCTTTGCTAGGCTTATGAAGGCCAAAACTCCTTTCACCAAACAATCAGCCACAATAACATTGAAGATGAGCATGGGTATGTCAGGAAGGCCTCCTTTATCCCTAAGGAGGAATCTGCACAAGGAATAGTTGTTCCATAATATAAAGAAACCACATATGGACTATGGACAACTCTGTGAGTCAACCACTGAAAAGTCATGAGGTTGCATGTGGTGCGATCCACACAGTATTTAAGTTGTCTCACTCGTTGTGATAGGAATGATGATTTTAGCAATAGAGATATTGAAGTTAGTTTTTTTTAGATCCAAGGATAAGCTTCATAAAAATTAACATGCAACGCTTGAAAATCCTCATCTTCCCATGGGTTCTTTAAACCTTGATTTAGACAATTTCATAGTCTTTGTGAGATCAATCTCAAGGGGATACATTTATGTGTAGTTCAAAGCCTCATATCTTATCTCCTCACTCTTACCCAGGATCCATGATTAGGTCATAATCTCATACCACAATTTTTGGCTCCTTCACGAAGGATGACAACTTGAGGATCATAAATCACTCAACAAGTATGACATAATCAAGGATGCCTCAATTTATCTTGTATCACGAATAATAGGAGGAGCCAAAGGTTGGGGTGCAACCTTGTCATCCCAACCCAAATCCTTTAAAGATGTCGTAAAGCCACAACCTACACCTCAAAACGATAAATATCTCTAAGGGCCAATATTCATGGTAGGACAAGTGGTGAAATCACAATCTCTTGACGTTGATAATGTTACATCTAGACTCTTGGCTATAGATATGCACAAAAGGAAATTATCTTCCATTTTAATGGCATTTAGCCCTCAGCGTCTACAATTCAAAAATGGGTGAATCGAAACTGGTCTAAGAATACAATGTTGCATTTTTTCTCAAAACGACTCTTTTTTGTGTTCTTTAAAAACTTAGGGGACTAACAAAATGTTTTTTATCAAGGTTTTCTTATGTGCCAGATTTACTAGGTCACTTCATCAAAGTAGAAAAGGAAAGGATTTCAAAAGGAACTATTAATTTTTTCACATGAGTGTCGAAGTGGAGCTCAGTAAGGGGTTTCGTGATAAAATACTTCTCCAATGGAGGTGTAAGATTCATCCATAACCAATGGATTATGAAGGCACTAGTTTCTGTTGCAAGAATTGTCAACACTAAAAATATATTCATAATGTTTGTCCCTTTTGGCAAGGGCCCTATACCCACCCAAATGCTAACAAAAAGAACTGTGGATAACAAGATCCAAAGGGAACCAAAGGATCCAAGACCACAAGAGCTCGCGAGCAGGATAACACACAACAACGGAAGGCATCTACTACCCATCTAACCCCATCAAACTCAACTCAACCTCATGTTGAGCCTTTTCAGCCCACAACAAAGGAAGCTCAACTTTTGATAAGAAGGGAAAGAAACAACGATAAGTCTGACCCCAACAATGAGTGGGAAAAAATACACCCATGAATTATATCACATGGATAGTTATAAAGAAACTACAAATATGCCAAAACCTTTATCAATGGAAATGTCTCAAGGAAATGTCGACATTGTGTGGTCTACATCTTCTATTGATAATTCTTTGGAAAATGTTCGTAAAAGAAAAGAAAGAAAAACCACTAACAATCCTAGAGATAAAGCCAAAAAAATTCTAAATATATCACTATATATTGTGCTTATTAGAAATAAAAAGAATGATATAAATTGATATTTTAAAATAATACAATTTAATTTAAAAAAAATAATAATTTACGCATTGTTATAGATTTCTGAAAAAGCACTCTGTGATATAAGATTCATTGTTATGTTCAATTACAATGAAAAAATAATCACCCCAATTTTAAAAAATCTTCGGAACATAATCGTATTTCAAGTAGGTTAATATCCTATCTTCAATTCATGCGAACACATAGATTGATGATTTTCCTTAATGTTTTATTAAAAAAAATTCAATGTTACAATTTCCTTCCAATAATCAAGGAGGAGGCCCATTCTTATCTTAGGTAATAAATATTTTTGAAGAGCATCAGGAGGAGGCCCATTCTCATCTCAATTCATGCGAACACATCGATTAATTTTAAACATTTTTTTTAAATATATTGATTTTTATTTTTTATTAATTTTAAATTATTTATAAAATAACCAAACTTTCTAAAATTTAATTTAAAGATACGTGTTGGTAAAATTTACTATAATATATAAATTTTGATAATATTTTGTTTTTATGGTAGTTCAGATCTATTTTAACTGAGGAAGAGAAGGAAAATGAAATCTGGCAAATCTATCCCTCTCGCGGTGGGTACCTCGGAAATTAAAATAAATCTAGGATATTATAGTCTTTGGTGACGTAGGTAAGGCGAAACACTCGCTCGTACTTTAAAGATCCCTATACAGTTTAGTTTGACTTGCGTTGTGGGTCGTTGATCTCCCTCGGTGTTTTTAGAGTACCTCGCATCTATGGTTAATCCTCAACCCTCGATCTAAAAGGAATCAGTCGATTCAATGGACTATCACCGACCGTCATCACTGATCTCACACAGGCCACAGCCCGAAGACATTGTGACGCTGGGACGCAAGCTATGAGGCAATATTGCCAATGACAGGCAACCAAATCTGATCCACAAATTAAAGAAAAAATTAAAGCGAAAAGACTAAGAACTGGATTCAAAATTGCTTGAGAATTAAGCTAGAATTTGAAAATTGTTTCGACCATACAAAACCGAGACGATAAACTGAAATCATGCATTACGTCTGCTCTCTATACTTTTTACTTTTAATGGGATTTTTAGTCGGTGTTTCGCTAACTAGCTTTCGTGCCACGTCTATATATAGTGCGATGCCTATATATAGTAGTTGGGGGCAGACATAAAATTCGAAATACATTTTCAGTGCAATGGCAACCGAGGGAGAAAAGGTGCAAGTAAAGCTGTTAGGTGCGACTCTGAGTCCCTTCGTGGTGCGGGTTAGCATAGCCCTGGCTCTTAAAGGTATCGATTACGAGTTCATCCAAGAGAGTATGCATCCTAAGAGCGAGCTGCTGGTGAAATCAAACCCTGTTCACAAGAAGATTCCAGTGCTTATCCACAATGGAAAGCCTGTTTGTGAATCCATGATTATTGTGCAATACATCGAGGAGGCGTGGGGCAATAAGGCTCCCAATCTTATGCCCGAAGATCCATATGACCGAGCCAATGCTCGCTTCTGGGCTGCCTTCGTAGACGATAAGGTAATTTAATTCTTTCATTAGTAATCGGCTGCAGTCATATCTTATCAACCCTTTCCTTATCTGCTATTTGTGTCTTCGAAAGTTCCAATTATGTTTTTTTTATACGGTAAACAATATGCTGATAATGGTTGTTATATGTGCCCTCAGCTCTTTCCCTGTTTGCGAGGAGTTTTCACTGGCCAAGGCGAGCAGCTACAGAAAGCAGTAGAAGATAGTGTTATAAACTTACTGTTGATAGAGGAAGCCCTGCGAACCAACCACTGCTTCGCAGGAAAAGCGTATTTTGGAGGGGATCAGATAGGCTTGATTGACATCGCATTGGGTGGTCTTTCGGCGTTTATTAAAGGCCTCGAGAGGGCTACCGATAGCGTTTTAATAGATCCAGAGAAAATGCCGTTGTTGAGCTTATTGATGGATCGATTCTGCAAATCCGATGGAGTGAAAGAAGTAATGCCCGATGTGGCCAAGCAGGCGGAATTTATATCCACTAGGAGAGCCAGTATGATATCACCACCTACTTCTAATTAGGCCAAACCATGGTTGCCTTATAAGATGAGCGTTATTCATAGTCTTTTTCCTTTTATTCATCTGGTCAGATTCAGCTTTTGAAGTGTAGCTGTCTTATGTTAATTAGTTTGAATAATGTTTTTGGTCATCTCGCCGGTACTATTGCCAGCATTCTTCTGTTCAATGTGCAGTGATTTATTCTGAAAAGGTTTTTGGTGAATCTCTCCGATAATGTAGTTGTAGTTCCACTGTTCAATGTGCGTTGATTCAGAATGTAACAGGAACCATAATGGAAAGCAAGCGTTGATATTCAGAATTAACAGAAACCATAATGAAAAGCAAGCGTTGATTCAGAATGTAATAGAAATGATTCAAGTAGCCCTTTCCTGGGTGGAGTCATAAAGCCAACTTTGGGGTGACTTATTGTAGAGAGAGTTCGAATAGTAGTGTTTATATTTGGATGGAATATAAGGGGTTTATAGCCCGTTTGTCCTTTCATTGAAGATAAGTGTTCTTTATTATACATGCTTTTATGTTTTTTATTATCTATTTTATATTTTTAAATTGATATTATAAATGGATGCACATTGATTGCAAGTTCTTAGGAATGCATAATTCTATAATATATTTGGCATATTATATTTGTTATTAAAGTGAGTAGTTTATGAAAATACCACCCGTATTGAAAACAAAAAAATCAAAGTTGTAATGTGTACAAATTGAGAATTTTAGTAACATGGCTCAACATCGATATGGGTATGTTGCAATGTGATATCAAAGTGAGGGTTACAACAATTGGTTTCTATGGGCTAGAAACAAACATGCAAAAGAATAACTTCTATGTTGCATACAAAATGTTTGGTGAATTTCCTCAAGGAAAAAAGTTTTGAAAAACAGTATGAATTAAATAATTGTAAGGTTGCAAAATAGCCAAACATAACAACATTCAATGGTATTGACCTATAGAAGCATGAATGTTTAAAAATTGTAACTATATGTTTAGGGGTATCTTAGGCCTATGTAGTAGTTATCACTCTTAGTATGAGTAAATCCATGTAATAAGCAGTAAATATAAATATAAGGATATGGTGTCAACACTAGTTTGGCTTCCATTAATAATTGAACCCAAGACTATAGAAATATTAAACGATAGTTTGAACTTGCAAAAAGAATAGATGAAGAGGATTAAGCTGCAAAAACAATTCAATATGTTACTTGATGATCATTCATAATGATGTTCTCATAATGATGTTGCTTGACTAAGCACAAACCTACAAGTGAGAAGATTTGTTGAAAATGACGCTTAGAAGAACTTGATTATTCATGGATATTTCCTTTCTGTACAAGAATCAATAAATTATGAATAAAGGAGAGTTGAGATCAAGAAAATTTAAGTCATAAAATTGTTGCGGGTCTAGAAAGATGAAGAGATGATTCAATGGAGTTTATTTTTTGAAAGGTGAGTATCATATGTCAATCTCTGTGGATGTCCTATTTCTGAGGCCATTTTATCCATCTGTATTTTCTCCCAGATGGAGAAACCAAATGTGACCTATAGTAATATTGGAAAGTGTGAGGCGAGAAATACCAACAATGGATCTGCTTCCACTATATTTGCATAATGAGTAACAATGCGATTATTATCATGGCCATCATTATCATCATTGCATAAAATTATTATTGTTGCAATTCTAGTCAATGCGCATGTAGATGAAGGTGTTAGCAAGTAAAGGTTGTGACTCTCTAGAGGATGCATTCACAATATACTCCAATATTAAAGAGAGCATTATCATCTCTCTTTTCAGAAGTTTCCCATGAATCACACTAATATGTTTTATTACTAAATTTTAATTTTATATTCAAAGACTGTGGATTGCATCATATTCATGCTTATTGACTAAGTAGTGAATTGGCCAACCAAGACATTTTTGGAGCCTTCATGAAGATTTTCAACATATGTCAGTTGTGTAGAAACCAAGAGGTATAGTGCATTGCACATGCCTGTCATTAGAGATATCGTTCATCATCTTACCGATTTACTTATTTATGAACAATTGTTCCACATATTCAAGTAGGGTAATTTATTTTATTTTCTTCGTCATTTTATGTTGCATGTACAATTTGAAGTGAATAGACTTCTCAATTGATCGATCATTAGAAATACCTATTGAAGAATACATATTATAGGCCAAAGAAGTGTACACGATAATCCCTTTCTCTCTCTCTATCTTTACTTCCATCTTTGCTTAACTTTGGTTAAAGAAACTAGTTCGAGCTAGTACTACTATTAGACAATCAAAATGGCTTAAAGTATGGTGCACAATAGAATTATGAAAATAAAATTAATATTAGTGTTTTGGTTTCCTAGAAAATTATGTAGCTTTCATTTAATGTGGGTTGAAGTCTACAATGTTTATGGAGTGAAGTCAACATGTGTTGGTCTAGCTTCAATTTTAAATTTTCGTCCGACTTGCAAAATAAGTAGTACAATGAGTCTATACATATACACTTGCAATACACTGATGGAGTGTTTTAAAAAATAAAGATGATCCTCTCTGTACGGTACTTCACAATTTATTGTTAAATGTGAAGGGAGAAGTTTGAACTTGGAAAGGGAGTCCTATGATAAGTTTTTATTCTACGTTCCCAATATCCTTTATTTGTTTAACACTTTTAAAATACCATCAAAGACACTAATTGGAATATATGATTATGTTAACCTAGAATATGCTGACAAATGCTTGAAGGAACCAAATCAGGCTAATTTCGGCAATGGTCCACTTGATCTACTTGTTGAAAATACAAATTCATTTGACTCGTGAACTGAATTGATCCATCAATTTAACACACTAAACATTTTGACTTTATCAGGAAATATAACACAAACAACAAGAATAAAATATAAGTGTTGTGCACATTTAGATATTTCTTTATTGTTCTAGTGGAATTTTGAATAATATATAGTGTGCATTGTCATGTTGTTATGTAGAAGGACTAGTAGTTGCACTCATGCAAATGAGTGAATTTGAAAACATTGATCTCCCATGGAAGTTCCATATTAGATTATATCAATTTTTTCTAGAACTTTAAGCGATAATTTTGCTAATAAATCTTATTTGGAAGCGTATTGATTTTGACTAATTGATTGCGACTTGACTTGTTCTTGGAGAAAACATCATCTTCGAATCGACTTATTCATGAAGTGAGTTCGACTTGACAACATTTCAACTTCAACTTTGACTAGAAATATTGGAGATAATGTAAAGAGTCTTGAGGAAAGCCTTCTTTGGAATGAATAATGATGATTTTACATCATTAAGGATCCTACATTGGAATACTAGATATAGACTCATTTTACATGGTCGCTCTCCCATTTTGGCAATGTCTATGTTAAACCTCTTTAATGCAGTTGTAATTGGGCAATAAAATTTATGTCATAAAGATACCAGATGGCCATTATTCACTATTGAAATTGTTCATAATAAAGTATGAGTGAAACTATAAATGGAGTCTCGAATTAGAAGAGAAAGTTACTTGAATGATAGTTGTTTTTAGTCTGTTATCAACTCAGCCTTTCAGTCACATTCATTTATTTAAAAATTTAGGAGTGGGTGAAACATGAGACTTCTTTAAGGAAGGATATCCTCTATGCCTTATAATTTAAATCATTTTTCAATTGATGGAATTAACTTATTGCTGACACTAGTAGATAATAAGTCGATAGTTCTTAAAATCACGGTTTTGGAAAAAAATAGTTGTGTATTAGTCAAGTGAAATGTGTTCTTCATGTAATATAGACTCCATATATCTCCATAAAACAACAACATTGAAAAAAGAAGTGATAAGAGAGAACAACCATAACAAAAAATAATATGCAACAATAATAGAGCAATAGAAAAATACACTGAAGTAGTACCATTGATTAAGACAAAGTTGATAGAGGATCTAAAATGAGCAATAAATTCTTTTACACACTTTGATATAAGGAATCAAAAATATGCTCAAAATTCAAACTTCTCAAATTATAGAAAAAGAAGCGCCAAATTGTAGATATCATCATTATGATCCCAATCATCCTAGCCCCAATTTACATATGTTTTCACATGACTCAGCGCCATGGTAGGAGGGGCGGTGCACACAGCCCCATCCCTGATCCATGTTATCAACATAACAACTACAGGATGAAATGGGAGGGACGGGCACATGGCACCCTGCCTGCGTCCAACCTACAGTCTTATGAACTGTGACATGACAACGAAAGGGGCCCGACGGCATGTGGCCTCTAGCACGTGCCCCATGGTCACATTATTTGACATATGAATGACCAAGGGTGGAAGAATAGGGTCACGGAGACCGTTTAACCATCTGAAAAATTACATCAAGTTTGGCATGTTTCATTGCTAAACACACCATTTGTTTTTGTGAAATTGTTGTTGTGCAAGGCCACCAAAACCATTTTTCACTGCCATTTTTCAGAGAGGGATGAATTTGCAGAAAAATTAGCAAATAAATGAAGGAGGCCTAACTCGGCCATTTTTCCACCTTTTTTAGCCCAAGAAGACCTTACACGGTGCTTTTGATACAAGGGCAGTGTTATTTTTTCAATTTGAGCATTATATGATGACATAATTACACATTTTAGCATATAAATTAAAGGGCCAACATTGGAAGTTGGACCCATAGATGTAGTCCAGAAGGGGTGAACTACTTCATTAAATTGTTGTTTTGTGATGGTGCATGTTGTCTATTTTTTGCTATTAAAATCTGCAAAATTTAACTCAATTTATGTGTTTTTGCAATATCGATCCATTGCCTATAAGGCATAAAGTAGCTTTAAAACTTTACATGAAACCTTCACTTTAAATTTTATATCAGTTTGGTATCAGAGCATGGTTGTTGTGAAGGTTTTATGTATTTCCAAGTGTTTTCTTGAATGATTACAAGGTCTAAATTGAGAAGAGGAGAATGAGTGCTTGAAGCACCAAACCCTCAAATTGGTTCACAGAGGTCACAAACTCCATAAACTATACTAGTCATTGCACATGAAGAAGGACATGAGCTGATGTCTAATGATGTCAGAGCTTTTGGAAAGGCTTCCTATGATATGTCTAAGATGGTGACAGTGTTGTACAATGAAAGGATAACATAGTTGCAAGGAGAAAGTTCTAATCAACCAAAAGGTAATGGTGGTGATGGTAGAAAGCCTCCACCTCCACCTCCTCCTTCATCTCCATCTACACCTCCATCCTCACCTCCTTATTCACCTCCTTCATCTCATAGACCTACTCCTCCTCCATATCCAAGAGGACATTCTATGTCTCCTTTGATTAAGATATGTCAAGTTTCAATTTCCTATGTACAATGGGGAAGTAAATGCTAAAAAGCTGGATAATTTGGTACTTGAAGTTGAAGTCTATTGTAGGATTCAAAATATTGATGATGATGTTACAAAGATCCAAATTGATTTTCTTCACCTGGAAATTGCAGCCCTCATTTGGCGGGAGGCCAGAACTCATGAGCATTTGAAGAAATGTGGTAAAATTATCTCTTCTTCGAATGATTTCACAATGGTCAACTTGATCTACTTGCTGAAAATACAAATTCACTTGACTGGTGAACTGAATTGATCCATCAATTGAACACAGTAAACATTTTAACTTTATTAGGAAATATAACAAAAACAACAAGAATAACATGTAAGTGTTGTGCACATTCAAAGATTGCTTTATTGTACTAGTGTAATTTTGAAGAATATACATTGTGCATTGTCGTGTTGTTATGTAGAAGAACTAGTAGTTGCACTCATGCGAATGAGTGAAAATTTGAAAACTTTGATCTCCCATGGCAGTTCCATATTAGATTATATCAATTGTTTCTAGAACTTTAAGTGATGTTTTCACTAATAACTCTTATTTGTAGTGTATTCATTTTAACTAATTGATTGGCGAGTCGACTTCGACTCGACTTATTCATGAAGTGAGTTTGACTTTTTAACATTTCAACTTCGACTTTGACTAGAAATATTGGAGATAATGTAAAGAATCTTGAGGAAAGCCTTCTTTGTAATGAATAATGATGATTTTACATCATTAAGGAGCCTACATGGGAATACTAGAGATAGACTCATTTTACATGGTTGCTCTCCCATTTTGGCAATGTCCATGCTAAACCTTTTTAATGTAGTTGTAATTGGGAAATCAAATTTATGTCATAAAGGTACTAGATGGCCATTATTCACTATTCAAATTGTCCATAATAATGTATCAGTGAAACTATAAATGGAGTCTCAAAGTAGAAGAGAAAGTTACTTGAATGATAGTTGTTTTTAGTCTATTATCAACTCAGCCTTTCAATCACATTCTTTTATTTAAAAATTGAGTGGGTGAAACCTGATACCTATTTAAGGAAGGAGATCCTCTTTGCCTTATAATTTAAATCATTTTTCAGTTGATGAAATTGGCTTCTTGTTGAGACTAGTAGATAATAAGTCAGTAGTTCTAAAAATCCCTGTTTTGGAAAAAAATTAGTTGTGTATTAGTCAAGTGAAATGTGTTCTTCATGTAATATAGGCTCCATATATCTCCATAAAGCAACAACATTGGAAAAGAGGTGATAAGAGAGCACAACCATAACAAAAAAAAATATACAACAATAATAAAGCAATAGAAAAATACACTAAAGTAGTACCACTGATTAAGACAAGGTTGATAGAGGATCTAAAATGAGCAATAAATTCTTTGGTACACTTTGATTTAAGGGATCAAAAATATGCTCAAAATTCAAACTTCTCAAGGTATCCCAAAATAAGTGCCAAATGGTAGATGTCATCATTATGATCCCAACCATCCCAGCCCCAATTTACATGTGTTATCACATGACCAAGCACCACAGAATGAGGGGTGATGCATGCGGCCCCAACCCGTTTCCATGTTATCAACATAACAACTGCCAGATGAAATGGGAGAGGCGGGCGCATGGCACCCTACCCGTGCCCAACCTGCAGTCTTATGAACTGTGACGTGACCATGAGCGGGGGCCAATGGGCATGTGGCCTTTGGCCCATGCCCTGCGGTCACATTATTTGATCTATGACTGACCAAGGGTGGAAGAATAGGGTCGCGGAGTCTATTTAACCGTTAAAAAAATACACCAAGTTTGGCAGGTTTCATGCCTGAACTCGCCACCTATTTTTGCGAAATTGTTGTTGTGCAAGGCCACCCGAACCAATTCTCATTGCCATTTTTGACAGAGGGATGAATTTGTAGAAAATTTAGCAGATAAATTAAGGAGGCCTAACTTGGCCATTTTTCTGCCTTTTTTACCACAAGAAGACCATACATAGGGGGTTTTGGGTGCTTTGATACAATGACAGTGTTATTTTTGCAATTTGAGCATTTTATAATGATGTAATTATACATTTGAGCATATAATTTAAAGGGCCAACATTGGAAGTTGGACCCTTTGACGTAGCCCAGGAGGGGTGAACTACTTCATCAAATTGTTTTTTTTTGTGATAGTTCATGTTGTCTATTTTCACTGTTAAAGTTTGCAAAATTTAACTCGGTTTATGTGTTTTTGCAATATTGATCCATTGCCCATAAGTCATAAAGTAGCTTGAAATATTTACATGAAACCTTCACTTTGGATTTCATATCAGTTTGGTATCAGACTATGGTTGTTGTGAAGGTTTGACTGTATTTGCAAGTGTTTTCTTGAATGATTACAAGGTATAAATTGAGAAGAGGAGAATGAGTTCTTGAAGCACTAAACCCTCGAATTGTACAAACTCCACCAATCATTGCACATGAAGAAGGATGTGAGCTGATGTCTAATGATGTGAGAGCTCTTAGAAAGGCTTTCTGTAATATGTCTGAGATGGTGAGAGTGTTGTACAATGAAAGGACAACACGACTACAATGAGAAAGTTCTAATCAACCAAAAGTTAATGGTCATGATGGTAGAAAGTCTCCACCTTTGCCTCTTCCTTCACCTCCATCTACACCTCCATCATCACTTCTATCATCACCTCCTTCTTCACCTCCTTCATCTCATATACCTACTCATCCATATCCAAGAGGACATTCTAAGTCTCCTTGACTAATATTTATGTCAAGTTTGAATTGCCTATGTACAATGGGGAAGTAAATGCTAAGAAGTTGGATAATTGGGTTCTTCAAATTGAATTCTATTGTAGGACTCAAAAGATTGATGATGATATTACAAAGATCTAGATTGATTTTCTTCGCTTGGAGAGTGCAACCCTCATCTGGTGGGAGGACATAAATCAAGAACAATTGAATGAATGTGGTAAAATTATCTCTTCCTGGAATGATTTCATAGTTGCATTAAGAAGGAAATTTTATCCATTAGCTTACATGAAAAAAGAAATTATGGATTGGAAAATTTTTAGACAAGGTAAAGGTCAGAGTATCCAAACTTACTCATAAGGATTTAGAAGAAGAGATTTAATCTTGGGTGTTGATTTGTCTTCAGAAGATAGTCTCCTTAAATATATCGGTGGATTACATAGTTATTTGAGACATACTATAATTATGATTAATCCCACAAATCTAGATGAAATATGTGTTTAGGCACCTCATTTAGAATCAAGAGGCAAGAATGTTCCTTAAGGTACTAGCAAGAAACCTTCCAAATCTAGAGAAAAAGGAAAGGGGAATTTTAAAGGCAAAGAAAAAAATAATGCTATAGTGATGAAAGAGGGAGATAAACTTAAATTACATCCATTGTTGGAAATTACATCCATAAATGAGACCAAAAAAGTTTAATAACAGAGGGAGGAAAAAGTTTATTCCTACATCTCAACAAGATCTAGGATCTGATGCAAGTGATGAAACCAAAATCACAGCCCTGGGAATGAAAGGAATATATTGTAATGCAAGTACTTTCTAGTAAACCTATTGAATCTCAAAACGATAAAGAAAGAAGTGAGCTTTTTCATATCAGGGTCATTACAAAACATACAAAAGTTGATACATTGTTTGATAGTGGATCCCAAACCAATCTTATCTCTAAAGAAATTTCCAAGAAACTTAATTTAAAAAAAATACCTCATACTAAAACTTAACCTTTGGGTTGGGTATATGATGATGCCTAATTACAAGTGAGAAGAAATTGTAAACTCAAATTCGCCATCACTGCTAGTTTTATAGATGAGGTAGAGCTTCATGTTGTACCCCTTGATATTTGCTGGATTGTTTTAGGGAGTTCATACTTGTATGAACGAAAATCCATATTCTACCATCATGAAAACATATATCATATTTTTAAACATGCAGTTGAGTATATTTCTATAACACATCTCAAGAAGATGAACTTTTCTCTTGTTAGTGTTGGTCAGATGAAAAGGATTGTAAATTCTAGTAATAATTTTATGTTATTGATGATTAAAGATAAAGATATTGTTTAATTTGAAGTGTTCATAGGTTGTGATTATAAACTAAAGCATGAATTGGTTGAAGTTGTTAACACTTATGACAAGATGTTTCAAGAACATAAAGGGTTTCCTGAAAAAAGTGGAATCCAACATGAGATTCACTTGCAGCAGGATTCACCATTTTGTTATAAACATTTTTGGGCACTGCAACCCCAATCATAAATTTCCATAAACCAAGGGCTCCTAAGTCCCTGAAAGTGTTGCTTCACTCCCTAAAGGAACAAAGTCAGTTGATTACATCATCTCCCAGAAGTTCTCCACAGAAAACTGCTCATAATTGGTCAAAACTGGACCATACTGAATGCCTAGTGTAGAGGGTGCGATGCATCCCACGCACTCAGTGTAAAGGGTGCAATGCATACTAGAAATCCCTTCTGTAGGGTGCAATGGGTGAGGGTGGACAAATGGCAGGGACAATTTGCGAGGTGGAGGCTCATGGAATCTTCCAGAAGCTTCTCCTCTGACACTTGCCTCTCTGAATTCGCCCAGGGATGAGTAAAAAATCATCAATCTCCAAGTGGAATCAAGAACTATCAGAGAGAGGACACTAATCAAAATCCCAGAAGCTCACTCACCCCACTACAATCATCTATATATGGATCCTTCATCATAGAGATCTGGAGGCTGGAATCTTGTATCTTGTAAAGAAGTGATGTTGGTTTCCTGGTGTAACATCATAGTGTTGGGTGATCTAAGCTTTACATGAGGTGAAGAAGGGCTTTCATGCTGGAGGATGATGCTGGGTCAGAACATTTGGTTGTAATCCTCTTTGCTATTCTTGATATTAATAAAACTATTCAATTTTCCTCCACATTCTTGTATGTTTGATTGTATATGCATTTGTGTTTGTGGTCAATACATTCTTGTCCATATTGTTTATGATGTAGTCTCTGTTCGTCAATATTATTTGTAGCTTTGATCCACAGGTGCTCTTTTGAGCTGGGTAGATGAAGAAGAAGTGGCAAAGATCTATCAGAAAGGAGAGGAACCAGGCAAGGAACCAAGTGCAAGACTGAGGTTGGTGTCTTTTGTTCCCCTCTTATCTACTTCTCATAAAGGAAAGCGAAAGTAGTTTTAACTTGTTTGTTTCTAAGATAGCTACCAGTTTTAGTGGGACTAGCAGCTCCGAGTGGACACTGTTCTCGGTAACAAAATGGTGACTCCGCTGGGGAGCGAATAGATTGTTTGCTTGTCTATATTTGTTTGTTTTATAAACTTACAGACGAAGCCTGAAGTCAAGCCAACTAGCCTTCGAACTACATTCGCTATGCAAGTGCAAAGTAGATCAATGCTACTTTAGTCTATCTCTGGGTTTTGTTTATAAATTGAACAATCGATTTTGCAAACTTTCTAATTGCCCTAGTGGTGGCTCTGGTAACCTCTTTATATCAACCCCTGTGATTTATATTTACTAAACATCACTTTCTCAGCCTAAATCCCTAAACTAAGCTGCAAACTGTGACCAAAGACCAAGTAAAAGTCTCGCATTGGTACCATCGCACCCTCTCTTCAAGGAACTCTGTAAGCATCGCACCTTTGGTGTGCAGTAGGTGGGATGTGTTAGAGTCGGTCTTGTTAGTGCTCCGTCAGAGATCAAAACTCTTTTTGCATTTCATTTTTAGGAGTCTCACTCCATTCACTCAGCTGCATTCCACTAGGGGCATGCCATAATCTAATAGAAAGGTCTGGTCAGTCATTTCCCCTCATGTCTGGTACCTGCTGGCTTAGGTATTTCGTCAATGTTCACTAAAGTCCATGACAGTTAATGTTCGATCTTTTAATGGATGAGGGTCATTTTCAGTCATTAGGTCTAGGGATTAGTCAAATTTGGTCTTCAACCATGTCCAATAAAGCCATGCAGGCCAGAGGGAGGCCCTTACAAAGTTGTGATTCAAAGATTTTCATCGTCATGTTGACATATTACGACTGTTCTTCAAAACTCTGTTTTGAAGAAAAGTCAAACAGTGTGTCATTTGTGATAATTTTCAAAAACGTTTCCGGTTGATCTCTTCAGGCGTAGTCATGGTTTCCTTGGCCAAATTCCATGTCAACAACCCCTGCAAAAAAGTGCCAAAATTTTCATCATTATAGCTAAAAATTCAAAGGGAAAAGTGAAATACAGAGTTGCATTAAATCAGGGAAAAAGTGCCAAAACAAAACATTAGCAAAGTGGGTTTTGAAGAAACAAAAATAAAACCCATGACTCCAAATGCCTTTATATAAGGTTCCCACAAGAAACAAAGTCATTTTGCACACCAAGGATAGAGAGGAACATTGAAAAGTGATTGTGAGAAGCAAGCACACGTTTTAGGTGAGTTTGGAGGAGTTGTCACAGGCACGGCGCACAGACAGAGGAGCACGGTGCACATAGGGAGCGCGGCGCATTGGGCGCTACCACGCAGTGTTAAATTAACATGGGCATGGTGCAGACAAAGGACATGGCGCACAGGCAGAGGGGCACGGCGCACACCCACAAAGGCCCTGTTTTGTTCCAAATTTGCAAAAACTCGCTTTGAATCCCTTCCAATTGATAGGTAGGCTCTACATCTCGGTTGCTCATATGTTTTTGTGAACATGATGGTGGTTTATGGTTGTGTATAGTTGCAATAAAAACACCTAAATCCTACCACTTGAAATAATTAAAGCCATTGCTCTTACGGTTGCAAATTTATTGTGTGATGCCAAGGTTCCTCCCCCCTTCCATTTTTCCTCTTCTTTCCATTGTTCCCTCCCCGCCTATTCCATTTTTCCCTATTTTTTCCTTACCCTAAAACATTACTAAACCCCTATTCCCTCCACTCATTTTTCAAACATAAAACCCCAAAACCCTACCTTATAAAATCCCCAAACCCTCCTACATGTCCCTAAACAAAATTTCCCCCTATAACCCCTAATCCCATCATAGTATTCCCCTTCCTAACACTCCCTTTTACATTGTTCCCCTTGGTGGCAGAGTTCATAACAACACATAGTTTCATACATCATCAAAGGGCCATCCAAGCACAGTCCATATACAACAGTCATGGCATCTAAGCATTCATCGGAGTATGAGGTGGAAACCCAAAGTGATTCATACTCAGAAGAACAGGCTCCTCCGAGACATCATAAAAGTGGCAAACGTGTTAGGGATGAGCCACCCACCCTCACAGAATTGTAGGTCTGCCCTCTTGCTATGTCATGTTTCTAGCATCTATCATGTTTTGAGTTTTGTCAAAAGGTGGCTAATGTTCGAGTTCATCATGAGTTGGCCCGTATTTTTGTGCTTCACTTACATGGAGATCATCCTATATTAGCCGGGGTCACCTTCACACTGACACTTGAAACTGTCTCATTAGCAACCGGCATACCGAACGTTGGAGAACCATGGCACAAGAAACAGAAGGTTGATCGACGGCACTATGATCCATACATTAAGGCCAGTTTCTTGAGGCAGCTCAAAAGATTCTTTCCATTCCGATGTTTGAAAGATGAATATGCTCCACTGATGAAGTTAATCATGAAATATTTCAGCTGTGAGGGGAGGTTCTCTCGTTTATATGCCTATCACATCAGGTTTCTCATGCACTTTACCAAGGTACAGATGATGAACATCCCACATTTCATTTGCAGGAACATAGAGAGGATGAACACCTTCATGTAGCACAAGACCCCTCAACAGCAACTTAACAGTGTTTATCATTTTGATCTTATTAAGATTTTGGTGGTTCATCAGTTGGGATTACAGGGCATTACTTGGGATGATTTCATCTCCCGTGACCTCTTCAGCACTTCATAGGTATTATCAGAGGTTTAACATGAGATAGGTGGTCCTTCCCATCAGTATGAGCACCATGAGACCACTACTATGCTAGTATTCATCACCTATCAAAGAGGCAGTAGAAATTTGTTTGCAGCAGCAAAGCGAGTGTTATCTCCACCCAGGGTGGAAGGGGCCTCACTTCCGACATCGGCAACACAGGTACAAGACAAGGGAAAGAGGCCCATGCATGACGAGGGGCCATCAGGTGAACGAGAGGCCAACTTCATCCTCATTCATGATGATGATATAGATGTGGAGAGTGCCAAACTTAGGAGGACCATCCAGGAGCAGCAAATGGAGATCCAAGCCTTGTCTCTCAATTTGGAGAGGGCTAAGTGGATTATTAGGTATTTGGAGTAGAGGGAAAAACAGCTCAAAGACTAGCATGAGATCATGGAGCTCGAAAACATCCACGAGAATCGCCAGGCTTCCCAACATAGGAGGATTGAGCTCACTCCATTAGAGCAATAGATTAACAATGACCGAGAGTCTTGGCTCGAGCATATCAAAATCCACCTTGAGAGACTGTTAGAGAAGGCCGACAAGGACAAAACCATATTGAGGTGGATGTTTTATCACTACAGGGCATGGAACATGAGTTCAAAGGCTCGGATAAGGAGTTTGAAGGCGAAATTGAGGAGAACGACAAAAAGACAAAAGAGGAAAAAAGAGCAAGATCGGCTCCGAATCTTGGCCGAAGCCTCTGTGGCCCAACATAGCACTTCATAGAGGATCTCCAGCCCAAATTTCAAAACATTTGGGGAAATTTTGGTCACTTGACAAATTTTTGTGCACAAAACAAGGTTTTTCTCCCTGTGCGCCACGCCACTGGCGCAGCGCTTCTGATTGGGAGCTCCAAATCAAGAATGGTTTGAATTTTTGGATTCAACATGAAAAATCATGACTTATGGTGCATGGCCAAGACGTTTGGGCAATTTTTGAGTCTTCAGGAGGTAAAAAACACTCAAAAAATGACCTCTCTGCCCCTATTTTGACACACAGGAAGTAGTCTTGAGATTGAAGTTTTGGAGGGGAAACTGAGCACCAAATTCAGAAATTCCACTTGGGTTGGAAAACAGACAGGCAAGGCTTTCTAACAAGCACACTTGGGCACAATTTAGACTTTAGAAAGTACCTCAAAATCACCTCCGAAGTGGCGCGGGGCATATAGCTTTAGGTGCAACGCACAGGGACCCAAAGGCCAAAATCACTTCCGCTCCGCGACATTTCGATTCGTGACTTTCTCCAAGTGGGCTTGCTCATTTAAACTACATTTTTCTTGGCATCTAAGGAAAATTTTAAATAGTATTTTCACTAAAGGTTGGCTTCTATCCAAGTGGGAAAGTTAGGTGAGCAGTCACTCAAGTCGTTTGTCATTTTTGTAATGCTGCACCTGTCACTAATGGTTGGCTTTCCACTTCCAATTTGTAATGATTTGAAAAACTCCCCAAATCTGGGTCGTTCCATTTCCCAATGGCATAGTCTATTTATTGTATGTAAAACCATTTACAAAGGGTTGGTTATACTTTCTGGGAGACTGTGGGAGAGAAACTCAGTTCTTCATTGTATATTTTGACAGAGAATTAATGAAAGGCAGCGGCTCTGATTCA
>APFE030874084.1:0-17889 GCA_000404065.3 Pinus taeda
ATAATACTAGTGATTACCCCATTACTATGATAGTTGTACCCCTTATTAATATTGTTGTGCCCCTATTGCCCCCATATTGTTATTACTGTGCCCCATAGAATCCCTCTATTGTTATTTTTGTGGCTTTATATTATTATTGTTAGGTCGGCTGGGTTATATTGTGACTCCTTAGACTCCTATATATAGAAAGGAGGTTTTGTCATTTGAATCATCCAAGAATTGTTCATTTATGTAATGTAAAGGAGGTTGCCTCCTCGAAGAGGCTAGATTTTAAGGCGTTGATATATCTTTTCTATCTTTTCTTGAGTTGGTTTCATAAAAAAAACACCGTCACCCAACTGTTTTACTTCACCCATTACCTATTTTGGAATGGAAATGGGAAGTTATTTCTATCGATTTTATAAGAGGGTTGCCCAAGTCAAGAAAACAGAATGATTCAATAATGGTGGTAGTTGATAAGCTGAGAAAATATTCTCACTTCATACCTATACAATGTACTTATAAGGAAGTATAGATTGCTAACATATTTACACAAACTGTTTTTAAGCTACACAACATACCAAAAGTTATAACTTCAGACTGTGATGTAAAATTTACATCATCCTTCTCGAAAGCCTTGTTTGAAGGACTAGGCACTCAACTACATTTTAGTACTACCTATTACCCTCAGACAAATGGGAAGACTCAACAAGTAAATCAGGTAGCAGAGGATATGCTTCGATCTTATGTAATGCAATAACCGTCCGAGTGGGAAGAGTGTTTACATCTAGTGGAGTTTGCTTATAACAACAGTTATGATACTTCTACACAAATGATCCCTTTTGACGTGTTGTATGGGCGTAAATTTAGGAATCCCTCAAATTGGGGTGGTCCAGAAGATAAGTTAATGATAGGGCTTGATATGCTAGCAGAAATGGAAGAAATGGTCAAAGAAGTACAAATCAATTTAAAGGTCGCTTAAGACCGACAAAAGAATTTTGCTAACCAGAAAAGAAGTTTTTGGGAATTCTAGGTGCGGGATCATGTCTATGTTCGTGTTTGGGCCAAGAAAGTAGACTGTAATGGAATGGATGCACAAAATTGGCACCTCGATTTTGCGGCCCTTTTCAAATTTTAGCATGAATTGGGCCAGTGGCTTATTAACTCGCCTTACCCAACCATATTTGTGTGCACAATGTCTTTCATGTTTATGTATTAAAGAAATATATATATGACCGCAAACACATAATAAGTTGGCAGGATATACAGGTGATTCAGAGGAATTGAACTCTCATAGGTAAATATTATATAAATATACGTATACATAAAATATCGTATAACTGATTTATGTTTTGATTCCATGAAATTGACTAAAGCTTTATTGTGGCATACAGGTCTAACCGGAAGGTGATTTCCTGGTCGAACTAATGGGTATAATCGATCAGAGAGAAGTAATGTTGCAAAAATGAGTTATCACCCAAGTTAAAGTATAATGGCAACATTTTGGGCCAGACTAGGCTACCTGGGAAGATGAACAGACTATGAGGGAGATTTTTTCGAAGTTATTTCCAATAGAAGAACATTAGGACGATGTTCAATCCTAGGGGGGGAAGATGTGATGTCCCCCATATATGTAAATATTTATTTACTACACTTTTAAACAAACTGAATACTGATTAAGTTTATATAATTAGTTAATTTTGATTAAAATATATGAAAAGTGGAATGTCAGAATGATGGTAGTAATTATTTGATTAAAATTAAATGAGAATGAATTATCAAAAGGGTAACAATTTTGTTTCTCAAATAGTTAGGTTGGGTGGTTACCTAAACCTAACTACTTCCATGAGAAGATTTATTCCAAGGGATCAAGAGGATGGGGCATCTGAGATCATGAAGGAAAAAGGTTGAGAAATATTAAAGAAAAGAACGAGGTTAACTATGCTGGAAGGAAAAACAATGATAAAGTAGCTATGTCTGGTTAAGACCAGATAGCTATTACTGTTTAAGATATAAGTTCTTGAGGAGAAACCCTGTGAGGGGTAGCTCAGGGGGAGACATAAAACGAAGCAGCGCTGGTCTCAAGGTTGGGAGGTGATGCCATCCTAAGCCAACAATACCCACATTATGCCAATAAATTTTCATGTCAATGGTCCCAAACCTTAATCACCTGATCCACGGTGATAACCTTCACAAATAAAGGTTTAAGGCTTCTTAATTAAGTTTTATGTGGCAACGTTTCATTCGACTATTCAATAGTGTGATCCTCAATTAACCTTTGAGAAAAACTCTATTCAACCCTCCATAACCTTAGTTGTTTCATAACATCTGCTCATTTTAACCATACCATAGTTAGACTTTGTCAACTCGACTTAAACCTTTTAATTCACTTTATTTCTATTATAACCTCATATAATAGAAATATAGCCTAGACCCACTTACCCTTACCTTTCCGCCACCTTGCACATATACCTATGCTCACCTTTATCGGTTCAATCCTCCACTATTGATTTCACTCCACGAGATCAACGACTATCGTGTGATGTCCATTCATCCTCTATAACTCAATTAACTTTAACTCACATCCATAATCATATCAACTCCGCTCAACAAATTAACCTGCGAAAATCTTCTCAACATGATATCTGTCCGATCAATCCACCAACGGACGTTCTTGATCACTAGATCTCAACAAACCTTAACCCCGCTATATAAAATTTTATCGTGTCCATTTTTCAAAGATTCATCCATACTTTCTCAGCACGCGATATCCGTTCGATCACAGATTTAATGGACGGTCCGATCTCTTCTAGATTTCAACTCAATTATAATATGGTTCATACCTTCATTGGGTTTGTTTTCTGTAAACCACTTATGATCTTTATGCTACGCAAAAAACACTTATGCCTAAGGAAACCGCTCTCCTCTTCAGCTAACTCTTAGCTTTAATCTCAACTGTTCATTTCTTTTAATTTATGTTGTGCGAGTTAATCTTGGTCACCCATCGCTTTCAACTTCATTCATTGATCTTATAGATCCAATAGTTCCTATGCATCGTCACTTCATTTCTTTGCACTTCTCTTTACTTCGTTTTTATGCCATTCTCAACGTTCTTTTGTGGTTTCGAATTTCTCTAAGGTTTTAGTATTTAGTTGTTCTGCAATACAACTCCCTCTTGGACTTACCCCGCGTACTCTTAACATAGTCACTCCTGAACCTCAACTGTGATCCTTCAAATGGATTCAACGATTAAATCACAATCCTTTATCCTCACGTATTCTCTATGTTCTGCTCGAATTTCACTTGCAAAAATATGCTATGCAGAAACTCTAATTCACACACAATTTATCATTCGATTACTCAATCCACACTTACACAATTCAAGAATTGAATTCTCTCTCTCTCTCTCTCTCTCTCTCTCTATATATATATATATAGATGTATGTATGATTACATAATGAGACTCTCTACCTCTCTGGCCTGTTTTTCTAATCAGTGGCCTATATTTTCCTACCTACCCATAGGCTTACAATCAAACATCTAACTCACAATCTCTAACTAGCTAACCCCTTTCTATGCCTTTCAGGCTTACATTTATACAAAAGGATTCTATAACCAATTCTTGGTTTAGATCCATAACTTTCTCTAAAAATTCCTAAAATCTCTTATTTATCACTAAGGATCCTCTTTAATCCACAAATCATGTAACCAAATCTTAATCTAAGATTTACAATTGATTCCCAAATATTTCAACTATCCTAAATCTCTCATGTTCTCCAACATTCGAGAACATTTACAAATATGCCTCGCAATACTTAATTAATTCCTATTCTCATTGAAATCACTCAAAATCCTAAATAATTACATTAATTTAACACTTAGGAAACTAACTTCCTTAAAATACAAGAACCCCTATGTCTACTAAAATACAATGATTTTTCTAAGCTGAATGCTCCTGCATCAGACTCCCAAGGTAAAAAATATTCATGATCTCCTCATTTTGTGTCTTCATATCTTGATAGAAAACCTCCAGGGTCCCAAACTTTAGTTTGTAGTTGTCTGAAAGCTCTGCAACTTTGCTACAACTGGATGTGTTCTGTCTTCTGTTTCATCTTCCTCTCCTTATCAATTAGGTTCAAATTTTGATTGATCACACTTCCTGTTGCTATCAATCTCCTCCATACGGACTGTTTCATCATTAACTGCCATAACTCTTCAATATCCATCTCCAGCACATCATTGGGCTAGTCCATACTCTGCCACTTACTGCTACCTCTTTCTCTTTGTCTCAAGTTATTGTTGTTGTTCACTAACTCTTCAAACTTCTGTTCATTATCTTCTCATTGAAGTTGTCAGATTCTATCAACCACGATTTCATCTTTACCCTCTTTCATGTTTGTTTCTTTTTGCATTGAATCCTAACTGTCTAGCATTCTTTCCACCAATTCAACATCTCTGGTTCATGGATTAAAATTTTCCATAAAATCCTCTTCTTCCATCTCTATTTGGCTACTCATCTGTGCCAAATTTTCTCTAGCATATGCAACTAAACCTACACTCACAAATTGTTTTTATAAATAAAAATCATAAGGCTTCTGCGCCTCTTCTTCCTTTGGCAACACATTAGTATGCTGCTCTGATTTCTCCTCCTCTATCAGCACATCAGTATGCTGATTTAAATTCTCAAAAGAATTTATGACACTATTAGCTAGTCCCTCCTCCACACCATCTGCTTCCATGGTTTCTTATTGCACTTGTCCACTGTAGTGAACTCCTTCCTATGCAATCACACTATCATGGTCTGAATTTTCCAGAAAATACTCCAACAATTCAATTTATCTGTTACACTTCATAAGTACTTCATCATTACTTATGATTCCTGCATTTATACACAAATTATCAATTTGAAAATTATGAGTTCAATAATCTCAACTGTTGCTTCACATATCAATTCAGATTGATTCTCATCTCCTTCCTTCTCAAGAAATTGTTCTTGTCTTGTAACAACATCAAACATCAATGTTTTACTAAAGTCTTTCTGCTGTTCCAAGTCCTCTACATGACTCTGAAATATTTCGATGGTCTTTTCTTCAACCTCTTCAAGCTGCCCACTTGGTTGCTTTATATCCTTTTCCACTTCTTCTTGCTCTTGGCAATCATCATGGTCAAATTTCCTATGCTTTCAGTCCTTGCAATATGCTAAAAAGTAAAACTTTCCCCCAGTTGTGTACATGTATTTACATGAGACCTATCTATCTCATTTTCTTTCAGAACAAAATTTAGATTCTACCTGTCTTCTTCCTCCTTTATGAAAATATTAGCAAATTGTCCTTCTTTACATGTTTCACCTGCAAACATACACAAATTATTAGATTTACAATCATGTGACCTTTTGGTCTCACTTGAAGTTTTAGTCTTCAAGTCTTCATCTTCACCTAGAACTTCACCTTGTTCTGGTTCATAAATGGAAACTTCCATTTCTAACTTAGCTTCTCTGAGTTCTTCCATCATCCACTTCACCTGCCTCTATTTTAGCCTTCTCTATAGCTTATGTCACTTCACTACCTTTTTTCTCAAGACCCAACCTAGTATTTGGTTTTCCTCAAGTATCATCCTCAATACATTGAGTTTTTCTTTCAACTCAACTATCTGTTTGTCAATTTCCTCTTGACTCATTCTCTTGCCATTTACCTATTCTCCTTCTTCACTTTTCTCCTGTTGTGGTCATCCTCAGAACCTCTGCTATGAATATCGATAAACATCTTCTTCTCCATCTCTATGAGTTCTTCACTCACTATGAGCTACACAAGTTTCTGCAACAACAAATCCTCCCTGTTGCATGATACGTCACTAAGCTTCTCTCCTTGAGCTCAGTCATTTGGCATCTTTCTGGTTCTCTCCTTTGGAACCATATGAGCACTCCATGCTCTAGATTTCATCTCATCTGCACTTTTGAGAACACAACTATCCTCTTGTATTTGAAACACAAGTGAAATACTAGGTTCTGTCACTCTCTCACAGAAACCTTTACTGGCTTTCCTCATCACTGCTCTTCATGCTGTGATATTCTTTATGAGATGCTTCACTAATTACTATTACTTTCATATCAATGATAATTAAACGAAAGATCATTTCCGGCTTTCAATTGCTTGTTGTTCAACTTACTTCTGAGAAAACTCTTGTCCTCTTTGTCCAACCTTCAGTCAGATTCTTCAGGTTCACTGCCACCTATTTTTCCAGTCTGTCAATCAAATTTTTCTTTAGAACTTATACAACTTTCTTTATTTGTCTACTTCTATCAAGATTTACTCTGTCTTTAACCCACAAAACTCAAACCAGAGTTAAATAAAACAATACTTGTATGACTTTACAAGCAGTCTCCATCCACTCTTCACATTGAGTGAATCTCCATTCTCCTCAAGAAAACAAACATCAATGTGCTTTCTTTATGCTTTTGCAACCTCTTCTTAAGAGTATCACTTACTCTCATCTTATGTGATGCCTTCTACTTATCAGATTCAAATAACTGGATCTCCTCTTGCCTGTATCATGTCTTTAAAACATAACATAGAATTTCCTTATTATGCTTTGATACCAAATGATGCCAACCTAAGCCGAAAATACCCACATTATGCCAATAAAATTGCATGTCACTCGTCTTAGGCCTTAATCACCTGATCCATGGCGAAAACCTTCACAAATAAAGTTTTAAGGCTTCTTAATTAAGTTTTATGTGGAAACGCTTCATTTGACTATTCAATAGTGTGACCCTCAATTAACCTTTGAGCAGAACTCTATTCAACCCTCCATAACCTTGGTTGATTCATAACATCCACTCATTTTAACCATACCATAGTTAGACTTTGTCAACCTGACTTAAACCTTTTAATTCACTTTATTTCTATTATAACCTCATATAATAGAAATATAGCCTAGACCCACTTAACCTTACCTTTCTGCCACCTTGCACATATACCAATGCTCACCTTTATTGGTTCAATCCTCCACCGTTGATTTCACACCACCAGATCAATGGCTATCATGTGATCTCCATTCATCCTCCAAAACTCAAATAACTTTAACTCATGACCATAATCATATCACGTTCGCTCAGTGAATTAACATGCGCACATCTTCTCCACGCGATATCTGTCTGATCAGTCCACCAACGGACGGTCTTGATCACTAGATCTCAACAAAATCTTAACCTTGTTGTATAAACTTTTATCGGGTCCATTGTTGAAAGACTTCTTTGCACTTTCTTAACACATGATCTCCGTTTGATCATGGATTCAATGGATGGTCCGATCTCCTCCAGATTTCAACTCAATTAAGATATGGTTCATACCTTCATCAAGTTCGTTTTCTGGAAACCACTTACGTTTTTTATGCCACGCAAAAACCAGTTCCACCTAAGGAAATCACTCTCTTATTCCGCTAACTCTTAGGTTTAATATCCATTGCTCATTTCTTTTACTTTATGCCGCGTGACTTAATCTTGATCGCCCATCGCTTTCAACCTCGTTCATTGATATTATAGATCCAATGGCTCTTGTGCATTGTCACTTCATTTCTTTGTACTTCTCTTTACTTCGTTTCTATGCCATTCTTAGTGTTCTTCTGTGGTTTTAGGTTTCTCTAGGGTTTCAGTATTTATTTGTTGTGCAACACAACTCCCTCTTGGACTTACCCTATGTACTCTTAACACAATCACTCATGAACCTTACCTGTGATCCTTCAAATGGATTTAACGATCAAACCACGAGCCTTCGTCCTCACTTCTTCTTTGTGTTCTACTCGAACTTCACTTGCAGATATATGCTACACATAAACTCTAATTCACACACAATTTATCATTCGATTACTCAATCCACACTAACACAATTCAGGAATTAAATTCTCTCTCTCTCTCTATCTCTCTCTCTCTCTCTCTCTCTATATATATATATATTACTCAATCCACACTCACACAATTCAAGAATTGAATTCTCTCTCTCTCTCTCTCTCTCTCTCCATATATATATATATAAACAAATGATTACTTAATGAGACTCTCTACCTCTCTTACCGGATTTTCTAATCAGTGGCCTTTGTTTTCCTACCTGACCATAGGCTTACAATCAAACCTCTGACTCACAACCTCTAACTAGCTAACCCCTTTCTATGCCTTTTAGGATTACATTTATACAAAAGGATTCTATAACCAATTCGTGGTTTAGATCCATAACTTTCGCAAAAAAATCCTAAAATCTCTTCTTTATCCCTAAAGATCTTCTTTAATCCACAAATTATGAAACCAACTCCTAAACTAAGATTTACAATTGATTCCCAAATCTTTCAACTATCCTAAATCTCTTATGTTCTCGAACATTTGAGAACATTTACAAATATGCCTCAAAATACTTAATTAATTCCTATTCTCATTGAAATAACTCAAAAGCCTAAATAATTACATTAATTTAACACTTAGGAAACTAACTTACTTAAAATACAAGACCCCCTATGTCTACTAAAATACAATGATTTTTGCAAGATAAACAGAGAATTAAAATCTAGTTCAACTCGAATTTAAGTGAGAGAGATAAGTATGATCTAGAGACCCTACCTATTTAGTCATAGGATTTATCTTCTAATTAGCATGATGGATATGATTTTATTTTAACTAAATTAATTACTATGAAAATTATGGACCTAGTAATTAAGAAGGGTATGTGTGTAAACCTATAGAAGAACGAAGTTAATTACTATTAATTCATAAAGATAGTAAAATTGTTGCATAATTAAATTATTTACTATTAATTCATAAATAAACTAAACCTATAGAATAACGAAGTTATTCACTGTTAATTCATAAAGACAGTAAACCTATAGAATAACGAAGTTACTCACTATCACTTCATAAAAACAGTAAACCTATAGAATAACAAGATTAATTGTTATTAACTCGTAAAGACAGTAAAACCGTAGAATAGCGGAATCATTTACTGATAAATTGATAGAAACAGAAATTAAAAATAATAATGAAGAACCCGCAAATAAATGAAACTATCCGTTGTTAAATTCATAGAAGCAACTAATGAAGTAAAGGAAGGTGCATAGTTTTCCAGTTAGGAAGAACGCAAGAAAATGTGATTATAACCCTAATTGTTGATTAGAAACCCAACATTGGGAGTTAGGTGAGGAACAGGGTTCTGCCTCATTACTAGAGGAAGAAAAACCACTAACCCTTAGAGAAAGAAATATAGTATGTAGGGCTTTCCAGTACCAACTCAGCTCCAAGAAGGCAGAGCTGGAACTAAATCTAGAACTAAATCTAGCTAAAGGATATAACCAAAAAGAAAACTTTACAACCCAGAAAGGAAAAAAAGGATATGCCGCTAAATAGTAACCATAGTAAATACCATAAATAATGTGCTACAAGTTAATAGAAAAGTTACAGTGCCTCAATACGGAATTGGAGAAATGCATGCATAAAGAGCAGAACCAAAGTCTGAAATAATTATTATGTAATAAAAACTGAAACAGCTTTAGTTTAGAGCCGAATAACAGACGAATACAGCGCAAAACCCCAAGTGAGGGTTTCATCTTTTACACTTAAAAACTCATAGATTCTAAGGTTGAATTGATGGCTCTGAGCCTTAAAACTAAAATACATACACTGTATCAGAACCTCTAATCCATTTCAAAATTGACGCATTCAACTAACATAGGAAAAGAAGCTAAGAAATCCCCATTCTGTATTTAACCAAAACCCCTCACGCATACCTGGTGAAGACTTGCTGAGGAATAAGGATTTTGGCAGAAGGAGCAAAGATCTCCAAACGCTTCAGCACCTGGGCATGAAAAACCTCACAAATAAGCACCAAGAAATCAGATTAGATTCAATGATGAACTTTAAGAAAAATAAACCAAAATCAAGAATATAGAAATGGGAGTATGGGAGTATATACCTTCCCATACAAAAGATACATCAGAACTGGACCGAGATGCGAGGATAGTCTTGAGAGGTAAAGTGTAAAAAATAGGAAAGTCCTTAGTTCCCATGAAAAATACTTCAACCCAACACTAAGAACGCTTCAGAAGGAAGAAAAATACAAGCGGAATCCATTACCAAAGAAAGAATTCCATAGTGAACCAGAGACCGAACAAGTGTATGGAAAATGCACCAAAGGACCGGTTTCCACATCCTCACAGAGTTTAGATCGATGGCAAAATTTCTCCATCGTTTGATTTGGAAATCGCCGAGGCACCATTGATGTTGCACTCTTACCCGTGCATGAAGTCCCAGCTAGACACCACGGCGAAAGCTCAACCCTAGGGGCAGTAAGCCGCGCAAAAAGGATGTCATTAATTACTGAACAAATGTCGCATGATGTAATTAAAGATTGAACTGAGTCATGTGCTTAAGGTATAACTAAACTAATGTGAGGTGACTCTTATATCACCACAAAACCTTAGTAAATGTTACCATAGATCTTATATCTATGCCTATGTATTGCAAAGATTCAAGAATTAAATAAGTGTTGCGGTAATAATAAATCCGTTTGTTTATATGTTTAGGGGCTGAGTCAATGTATTATTACCAATTAAATAAGTAGATCCTTGGTTTATACATTGAAGGACTAATGTACTGTACTGTATTGTTATATATATATATATATATATATATATAAAAGGTTTTACTTATGGGTATGTGAGAATTGGATTATTTTTTATTAATAAAACTATGAACATTTTTTTTTATGTGAAATGTCATGAAATAATAATAATTCATATTGTTAATCATCTCATTGAAAAGATATAATTAACAAATATATAAAATTTAATAAATTTAATTAATAAACATACTATTATAAATAAGAATATTTATGTATAGGGATGTGAAAATTATATAAACTTATTTAGATTCTTTTAACTATAGATCTATTAAGCCCCAAGTAAGATCAAATCTCTTTTCACTTTAACAGAGTTTTCATATCAAGAAATTTGATGTTTCCTTGCTCTTGGTAGATCGAGAGTTAAGATGGATGTAGACTGGTTTAATTTCCCCTTTAAATAGGCTATATTCCACATGAATATCATCAGTCCATACCAAGAGTTCTTAATACCAAGGGCCATTATTATTATTATTATTATTATTATAACATGATTATTTTTATTTTTATTTTTATCGAATTAAAATGTTTGCATTACATTACATAGCACCTCTTATTCTATTTATTTATTACATTAATCTAATTTGATTTAGTGAAAATGTTAAACATTACATTATAGCACACATACACATATATAAATAAATGTGCACTATTTTTCTATATATAATTAAGATTTTAATAAAATTTAAAATAAGAATAGAGATGTAAAATTTATACAAATATAAATAATATTATTAAGAATCAACATAGATTTATTTTATCTCTAAACCTAATCTATTAAATGCAAAGAAGAATCAAAATTTTCAAGGTAAATAAATTTGTATTTTCAATAATTTAATCCTTATAAATCTCAAATTAAGATGAATCTAAACTAATTTAATTATGCTATAAAAATTATTTAAAAAACAATGTACCAAATTATTAAACATAACAAAAACATATTAATATAATTAATTATACTTATATAAATATATTTGATGATATATTTTAAATTATTAATTATATATATATATATATATATATATATATATATCTATATATATATCTATATATATATATATATATATATATAATATATACCATTATTAAAAATAAATTCTTAATTTTAAAGTGGGTAGTGGTCTATACTTCTAAGACTCATTGGGATAATAGAATTGGTCAAATTTGCAATACTAAAAAGGTGGAAGATGAACCTGGTTCTTACTCACATTTTCTCTCAATTCACTAACATGTGCCACACTTCCAATCTTCTTGATTTATTAAGCCAACCCAACTACAACGATCTTGGAAGGCTTTTTTTTTTTTAATCATGCAAATAATATTCTGTTAAATCACAATTAGATTCTTTTTCTTTTCTTGAAGTTGGATGCATTTGTCTTAATAAACCTTAATCATCATCATCATCATAAATCAATACTAAAAATAATTTTTGATGATGATGATGATGGTGGTGGTGGTTAATGTCCACTAAGACCAAACTTTGGTCTATCGGACCTAGAGAAACAAATTATTTAGTTTGATTTAAGGTTTTATTTCTATGCTCAAAAAGCTTGGAGAGAAGCCTCCCAAGCTCAATGTAATTTTGACATTGTAAAAGGGTAGGAAGGTCAGTATTGCGACAAAGATTATCAAACTGAGATCTAATGTGGTTGTACACGGGGCACTCTAAGAGGAAGTGATTTTCATCCTCAATGTTCCTATTATCATAGAGATGACATATTCTTTCCGTCCATGGTGTTCTAGGTTTTAGGAACTGTCCAACGACCTGTTTCACTATGGAGTTCATGAGAGTTCATTCTAAACTTTGCTAAATTATTTTTCTTATTTGAGCTAGCTAAAACATAGAGATACTTTTGATCTTCTACGGTGGGGTTGATGACCTTCTTATAAGAACTCAATTTTCTTTTAGCTGCTAAATCTTTCTCACACCACATTTTTTCTTTGAACTTAGAAATAACAATATTTTTAATGTTATTAATGTTTTGCAATGCATCGTTATCGTTGATCTCCCAATGGTTCATCCAGGCTGCAGTGTCTTTATACCACCCCGGTTTGAGCCTTAGATGGTTTTGGGTGGAATTTAAAGCTAGCTTGGGAAGTCTATGATCTCCTATGTTATTGAGCTTGTGCTTGTACAACAGAAGCCTAGTCATAGCTATGACTAGGCTTTGGATAGGGGAAAGACCTACTTCTATAAGGAGAATAGGGTAGGGGAAAGACCTACTTTTATATGTTCTCAGAAATTTTCTATCTATATTTGTATTTAATATACAAATTAAAAGTTTATAATTATTTAATATTTATGCTATTAATATAAAATACTATTTTTATATTTAATCGATTATATATATTTTTAGAATAATATAAGTTTTATTAAAATATTAAGAATAACATTTTAACATAATACAATAAAGAAATAGTTTAAAAAATTAATTACCTATGTAATTATTGATTAACTATTTTTTTTATTTAATCATTATAATTGTATTTTTAATAATATAAAGTTTATTAAAAAGATTTAAGAACGCATTTTAAAATATAATACAATAAAGAAATAGTTTAAAAATTAAGTTTCTAAATGTGTTTAGTTGAATATTAACCAATGATATTTTTGAATAGGGATTATTTTACCTTTAAATTTCTAAAAAATAATAGGATATTAAATAATTATAAGTGTTTGAAATTGTAATGTAAATAATGTTGATTTAGTATAATTATATTTAAAAATGGTAGATAAAGTTAAATTTAAATAAATCTTACCTCTTAAATTTATTTTAGAAATAAAGAAATAGATTATAATATTAATAATTTACGCAATATATTTAATAGATAAAATAACATCAAAACAATATATCTTATAAATCGATCAAATAACATCAAAAAAATATATCTTATAAATCAAACAACATCATTTTGAATGATATACATGAATAATAACATCAAAACAAGACAGGCTGCATGGCAGCTAGTCCCTGCCTAGCTGGTCCAGCCACCAGTAGCTAGAAAGCCATCTAAGCCACCTGTGATCCTTTGCAGGTTCGATCTGATCCTTTGTAGGTTACGCAGCCAGAAGCACAGAAAGTGCCAACATCAAGTGACTTGCAATGTTAACTTGTGATAGCAACGGATGCGAATGGGTTAAAGATGGGTTACTACCACGATAGGTGCCGAGAGGCACCAGCAGCCAGAAAGCCATCTAAGCCACCTGCGATCCTTTGCAGGTTCGATCTGATCCTTTGCAGGTTATGCAGCCGCAAGCACAGAAACTGCCAACATCAAGTGACTTGCAATGTTAACTTGTGATAGCAACGAATGCGAATGGGTTAAAGGTGGGTTACTACCGCGATAGGTGCCCAGAGGTGGAGGCAATTGTACGTGCAGCTGTTTGAGAATCCTCTTGAGGTAATAATAAGTTTATGGAAGAAGCAGTGGTTAGATACCCGATTGAAGTTCAAGCAGTAGTTCGAGATGTAATAGTCAAAGGTCCGATTATAGCCTGTAGCATCCTTTCTTTCCTGTTCGAGTGTCAATTTTAGATCCTTCCGTGTCTCACTTATATATTGCTCTCCATGCCTTTTCACAAGGGAACGACGATAGTAGCTAAAGATCACTGTACACAGTATCATGAGGAATTGGACGGAAGCGAACGTTGAAAGATATAGTGAATAGTAGGGGCCTCTCTATGAAAGTGCATCATGATCGAGAATAAGATCCGTTCAGTGCAGATCCCGATGTGGATTCAGTTGACTAAGTCACAGTCCCGGTCCTTTTAGTAAAAGATTAATATTCATAGCCCTTTTCTGTTGAATTAGCACCAAGTCTATATAGTGACCCAACATACCATCACCAGTATAAGAGAGCAGCATCGGTAGCAATGGTTTCAACAGTAGAGTAAACAACGAATAATTTGTAGGATTTATAAATAAAAAAATATAAATTTAGAGACGAACATTTTTAAATTTAAATTTTATTTGATTATTATTTATTATTTTATACTATATATTTTAAAATATGTATCTATTTATTTTGTTATTGAATTTATTAAAAAAAATTATATAATAATGTAACATAGAGATTACTTTCATATTCCGCATGAAGGGAGAGAGTGTATTATTACGAGATCTATTTTGTGTTCTCCGATCATGTAAGCCATTTTCTTAATTCTTCATGTATTTTTTTTGTTAATTCTTGCCCGGATTTAATTTTTGTTATTTCTCATAAATATATATTTTGTGTTGTGCTTTTATTTCTTTCACTAATCCCTATTTGATACCCTTTTGTTTTATTCATTCACATTCAACTCCATAAGAGCGCTTATACAGTTATAGGCATTGCATGTATTTATTATTATCAGAATATAAGATAATAATTTAGAAAGTAACGTGTCTCAGCAAAATTCCAAAGAGTAAAGCAGTGTCTCCCTGATCTCAGGCGTAAAAGTACTGCACATTATACGTATAAGAGTTATAGGTATTGCACATTATTTTTTCAAATTATAACAAAATAGTTAAGAACGTAACGTGTCTGAGCAATAACTTGCGCTCATAATTGAATCTGTAGGCTCCCGCAGCTCGCGCTCGAACATGATTACAAATGCGCTAGAGCTAAACACTACAAATATGCTGAGTCGGGAGCTAACCATAACTTGTCAAAAATTTATCCAGATGGAATCCTGCCAACATGCCGACTGTAGCGTCTTATAAAAGTGCTTTGAATATTGATTTTTTTTCAAATATCTATTTCTTTATAATGTTATAGTAACAGTAGTAACATTCTAACCCCATGAATCCTGCCCATTTATCTTTCAAACGTTTTTCAGGTAGGCAATTATTGCATGACAATATAGTGTCTAATGTTTGCCATTCAAAACAGATGTGACAGCCATGTGCATTGCATGCAAGCCATCTGCCACTATGGTAGGCTGAAGCATGATGACCCACACCATTTCCCCCCTGCACATGACACTACCTCCTGCCTCCACGTTTGCTAAGGAAACCAAAGATGCAGCTATGGAGAAAGCACGGGCAGCTAAGGATACTACAGCAGAGAAAGCACGGGCAGCTAAGGATAGTGGTGCAGGAAAAACGCAGGAGCCAAGGATTCGAGGACCGAGTTCTTAGCGGAGAATTAAGCTGTCTGCAACACGCAATCGCTAATTATTCCTCTGCAATACGCTTGGCTGTTAATCAGGTCTCCAATTCATTAGTGATATTTTTGTTCGTGATATCTACTCTCCTAATATTATTCTATACTGTTATTCATAATTTTATACCTGGTACCATATTTTCTAGCTTATCAAGGAATGAAAGAAGCTTGCACTTTCAATGGATGTCCTGATAAACAGCTGTGAGAATTTTTCTATCTAAAACAGGATGTTTAAAGTTTATTTTAACGGTTGGTAGGGGCAGAGCAAAAGCCTAACAATGTTAGAGTTGGGGTTTATTGTGCTAGAGTCTGATGGTGTCTGTTATTACTGGTTAGGGCCTGCGTTTTACTTTATACAGCTATTATAATGAATGTGCTCTGCTGTAAAAAAAAACCCTATTGGCAGGCACAGAGAAAATAACTTGGTATGCTTTGAGTTAGAGTTTTTATGCGTCTGAAACAAAGTTTTTATGCGTATTCTCTTGCTTCTATACTATGTAATCTTCTGTCCACTTGAAAAAGTCATTTTAGATTTACATAGAAATTTTTGAGGAGGAAACAATAGAACATTATTGCAGTTAGATGTGTTTAATTTCTAAATTCAAAAGTGGCATATTTGCAGGAGAAGTTATTGGAACAATTTGTTGTGGACTCATTCGAATCCCAAATTTTACATTTAAACAATGGTTGGAGGTGATACACTAACTTTAATATATGTTCATCTCCTCGATATATTTGTTGGAACCTTCCTGACATGGCTGCTGGTTAACATATTCTTGTATTTGGACTTATTCTTCTATTCTCTTGCTTCTATACTATGTAATCTTCTGTCCACTTTAAAAAGTCATTTTAGATTTACATAGAAATTTTTGAGGAAACAATAGAACATTATTGCAGCAGGATGTGTTTAATTTCTAAATTCAAAAGTGGCATATTTGCAAGAGAAGTTCTTGGAACAGTTTGTTGTGGACTCATTCGAACATATTTTGGAGGAGACCAAAAATATTTTAAGCTACAAGCCTTTTTGTAAGTTACTTCTCTACTTGAACTGGCATAATTATGATGCTGAAAGCTGTGCCAGGAGATCAATCACACAAGCAAGACTGTACAATAAATGAGTGGTTCTAAAATTATTAAAGTCGTAGCTGATTTCTTAGGATACCTTAATTGTTTTTATGCATCTGGAACAAAGTAGAATTCTCACTGTTTTGTCGCCAGAAAGCGAGGCCCCGTCCGCAGCTCAGGCTGTTTCTTCTCCACCAAGCGACTCTGATTCAACGGTCAGTAATATCTCTATCCTTACTTTGCACCATTACTAATAATTTTTAAATC
The DNA here is from genome assembly GCA_000404065.3 of Pinus taeda. Classification (NCBI taxonomy): domain Eukaryota; kingdom Viridiplantae; phylum Streptophyta; class Pinopsida; order Pinales; family Pinaceae; genus Pinus; species Pinus taeda. The sequence continues at coordinate 17,112 of APFE030874084.1, forward strand.
GAACAAGAATTTCCAGATTTTTATTATATTATATTAGATATAACTATTTGTAGTTTTTTCGAAAGATTTGTATAGCTTAGTCAGAAAAATAAATTATTGAACAGTTTATCCAAACAAACAAAATATTCACCAAACCATTAGTCATTTGAGCTAATAAAGCTGATACCGTTTTCTGATTGCAGAACGACGGAATAAAGAAATTCAAATCAGGCGTTTGGGTAGCCCTTGCAATTGCTTCGGCCATCCTCGTTTTTATGGCGTAGTTCATTTTCCTGGCCTATCGAACATTTGCTCAGGCTGCGTACGCTTGCTTCGGCCCTCCTCGTTTTTATGGCGTAGTTCAGTTTCCTAGCCTATTGAACATTTGCTCAGGCTACGTGTTTTTATTTACTAGTAAACCATACATTGAATCGCCGAATCAGAACATGCAGACACCCAAGCATGCAACATGGAGTAACCGATGGCAACAAGTGGCAACTTCAGCTACTTATAAACTACTTCTAGTTCATTCATATACTCTAACATTAAATGTTAGCAAATCAATGCTAATACAAAGATAGCATTAGTTCGTGAAGGTGTCAAGTTGGTCTAACTACTTGTACTTCTCTGAACTTTGTCCTAACTTTTCAGCCTGTATACCTCGGTTTGAGGCCAAATAAGAAGGAGATTGCGTTGATTGGTTAAAAGGATAAAATATTGTATTGGTTGATATGTGCTTTCCAGAAACTTTGCTTTAAGCTCCAATTATTTTATCAATTAGCGTGTCAAACTAATGCGA
>APFE030874092.1:0-18440 GCA_000404065.3 Pinus taeda
TAAGACAAAGTTTATAGTCTAAATATTATTATGAGCTAATAATATTTGACTGTTCTATATTTAGACTGAGCAGTCACTCTGCTGTGAGTCCATCTATTTTTCCCAACTTGATCAATCATCCATAAACAACAACCTGCAATCCATAGACATGATCCATATGTCTAAAAATAGACATAGTCTAAAAATAGACTTTCGTCAAAACTTGCCTGCGGGACCACTTAGTGAAGGTGACTCCTTTCCACTAAGCTCCATCATCTTGTTGCATTCTCAACAAGCATTTCTTGTTGCACACTTTTCAACAACACACAAGATTGTCATCAACATGTAGAATGCTGATCTGTGTGTTATAGGAGCTTCTTCTCATGAAGATAGGGAGGTTCCTCATTGCTGTAGCAGTTCCTTTAGCCAACGTAGTATAGCCCTTCTAAACTGCTGATAAGAACCTCTTGTAACAACGATTAGGATCTCCTCATAAAACATCTGAAGAGACCTCTCCTTTCAGCGTGGGTGATCTTCAGGACTGTGGCCAAGATGTGCACCGAAAACACATTCTCAGAAATATTAACTTACAGTGGATAGGTGGTGTCTAAGTTTGTATTTGTTGCTGTTATGACTGTGATTGGTTAGGTTATATTTCATTGCTGTAATTGCTCCTAATCAGTCACCAAGACAACCCTCCTTAGTTGTGGTCTACCCTTGGAGAAGTGGTGGCTTCCTTCACTGTTGTTCTGGGCATAGACAACCCTCAATACACCCTACATTGCCTCCAAACAGCTCGTAGGGCTTGCGACCTACCCACAACAGCCTACACTGCTCTTCACTAAGAGTTTTGCACCCAAGAACACCTCCACGCAGGTTGAAACAGTCTGCCCTTATCTCGACCCTCTAAGGAGTTACCTCGGCCTCCCTTACAGCAAACTCAGTCCTAAAACGACCCTCTTTCTCACATGCAAGACTGCCTCTACCTGCTGTGGCTAGGGCATGATAGACCTGTGGCTAGGGCAGCATGTATAGGCCTTAGATCTTCCTTGCTAAGACTGCGGTTTGACATCCTTTAGATAGCCAGGTTAGGGCAGCGTATGAGGGCCTTCTATCCTCTTTTGCTACATCGAAGGGCTGTCTCAAACCCTTCCAAAACAGCATATAGATTACGGCATGATTGTGATTAGCTAGGGCATCATAAGACTGCGTTTAGGCTTCATGCTAAGGCTCCTTTCCTCCTATGTCTAGGGCTTCCTCCTCTTAGACTTCTCTTCCACTAAAATCCAAAACAAGTGGAGAGAAATCAAGAGTGAAGTGTGTGTTCAAATGACTATCAAATCACCTCCCTTTATACTAAAACGTTGAGCACATGTGGGGGTTATTTGGTTGCTGGCCGACCTTGACGAATTGTCCCATAACACAAATAAATTAATATCTCCATGAATACTTATCGAAATCGGATGATCTTTAGATCAATCCTACACCTCTCGATGAGAGGGATCCAAGAAAAATAGCAGCTGCCATAAATAAGATGACCCACATGGAGTTTGGCCCTAGTTGCCAATTTTAACAGACCTTGCAATAATAGACTTAACCATGACTTGACATTTGATATTACATTGACAGTGATCTATGCATCAAATTTGTGAACAACAGTGCACATACACAATGAACCAATCTACCCTATAGTGACATGACCTCGGCATTTGAACATACTTAACTGAGATATCATATTTGACTAAGAAGGATACATTGACATATTGACTGCGACACGTGTTCATCAATAACCTTTATTCTATCTTGACTTTAGTAAACTGAACTTTGAAATTAGTAAACAATGGTTCACTTATCTTGTTAAGATATTAAACTTGTTGCATGGAAAAACCTAAGTAATCCAACTACTGTGACCTTGGTTACCTTAATAACCTATAGTTTGACATAATGCTCATAATTGATACTTGACATACATTAAGTATTGCTGAAGTTATGAGTTAATTGGACAAGGAAATTGTTCAAGCAGTGTAAGGTTTTAGTTTGGTCCTAAGGTTTAGAGTTTTATCCTAAGGTGTTATGTCCTAGGGTTTCATTGAAGAAAAGGGTTGCATGTGCTTAGAGAAACACTTGGGTAAATTTGGACATAAAACAAATTGGAGACATCTAGAATTCAGTATAAGAAGCATATTATTTTGACATTGACTTGTAAATTGGTTAATTGACAAGACACTTGACAATGGTAAATAACTTGTCTGTAAAATCGTATTGACATGGTACAAGGTTAGAAGTGTTTAGACATATGCTGGTAGTTATCTATGGACAAAGCTTGAGATCATTGGTAGTAGGTCATAGGGATGACCTAAGGCACCTTTGTTTGTGCCATCATTTGATAGCAGTGCGAGATGGTTGCAACATTGTGTGCAATTTGATACAGTGTGGCACAAGATATATTGAGTCTTGATGCTTATGCATTCGTGAGCAGCTCAGTGTAGTGACATGCAGCGGCAGCCAACAGATGTGCAGTGACAGTGGCTGTGCATTGATGACTATTCATTCATGAGCAGTGACATGCAGTGATAGCCAACAGTCATGCAATGATCTATGTGTGCAATGACATTGATGTGCAGTTGAGCAGTGACAGTGATGTGTAGTTGAGTAGTGACTTTAATGTGCAACATTGTGTAGTGATCAATTTGATTGTGCAGTGATCAGTGGCTACTAGGATTTGACAGATATACAACATCTTCCTTACATTTATTTCACATTGATTCAGAGTACAGGGGATCCAGTGTGAAAATTGTGAAACGTGATCTACGGACTCTTCTGGGTGATTGGAATCACCTTCAGGTTGTGGCCTGAGAACACTTCAGGGCGACAAGGTGGTGCTAGGGCAAGTTGTGGCTTGCATAGAGCATTGTGGTGTCCATTCAGTTGTGGCTGATAAACTAACAGGGCAACGAAACATCCTTTCCCACTGCAACTGGTAAATAGAGTGTTGGGGCACTCATTAGGTTGTGGCCTGATCTACAGGGCGTTGGGGCGTCCTTCTGGTTGCAACAAGATATTAGGGTCTAGTAGCATCCTACAGGTTGTAGCCTGTGAATTAGGGGGTTGACACCTCCCTCAGTTGTAGCTGAAATCTTGATGTAATCAATTTTCTTTTAACAAGAAGAAGACAATTACTAAAGAAGCATTCGGTGGTTTTTGACCCGGAGGGGGTTTTCCACCGAAAAATCTTTGTCCTCTATTTTATCTTTCTGCATTGTTGTATGGTGTTGTCTACTGTTGATTATTGTTTATGATCATCTGAAGAAGAACAATGATAATCACTAAAGATTAACTAATGCTCTGAAAAGGATTAAAAAGTACTAATTGTAAGAAACACTGATTCACCCCCCTCTCAGTGTTTCCAACAATTCTCCTGATTCCTATTCTGGTGAGTATCCTTCTAAAGATTGTTCGCGCGAATGTTTTGTAGATAGAGACTCTTGTGATAATGGCTCGGATTGTTCTAGGACTGGTTGTTTTACTGCACTGCCTGAATCTGGGTATTGAAAAGTAGAAGAATGTTGTTCCGATTTTGGTTCTTAATGCTTCTTACTGGTTTCCCCTTGTCCTTCTAATCCAAAATCCTGGCCACTAGTTTTTCCGTGTTGTTCTTGAGTTAAGCTTACAGATTTGGGACTTTGCAGGGTAGTTTGAGGAAAATGGGGTCCTAAAACAGAGGGACCATATACTCATGTTTTTGATGTAGAAGTAGCAGCTTTTTGTGGGCCTGTTTTTCTTATGTCCCTATGTGGTGTTGACTGATCTTTCTCTGGTTTTGAGATCAATTCTTGGATAAATGTTTTTCTCCCTTGATCAATATTTTTCTTGTTCTTTTTATGACCCCTTTTGCATGTAGATTTATTAGAGTTTCTATGTTTTGCTTCTTCTTCACTCATACATTCTACACATGGACCCTGTGTGTAATTGTTTTCACACCATAAGTGTCTTAATTATTATAGTGGTAAACCCTCTCAGGTATATTAGAGTGATGCGCAGGTTCTTACCTCTCATCTTACTGCCTAACAAGTGTAAAATTAAAGACATGCTATCAAAAGAAAATTAAAAAATTTACACACCCTAAGTGTTCTAATTATTACAGTGGTGAGCTCGCTCAGGTATATTAGAGCGATGCGCAGGTTCTTACGTCTCATCTTACACCTAACGCCTGTAATTAGAAACACTATCAAAAGGAAATTCAAAAGAAAGCGTTGGCTGACTGTATCAATTAATAGCCTTCCCCGACGACACCAAAATGTATGGTGAGTTTTATCACTTAAACAATCATTAATTATCAACCAGGATAAGTCTTTTTATTTCAAAGGTGTCTGCACTATCTGTGCTGATACATGTAACAGCCAGGTAAAACAGAGAAGAAAAAGTGTCGTTGAACACACTTGTAGAAATTAAAATACTCTTGCAGAATGGAAATACAAACTTGTAGGAATTAAAAAACACACTGTAGAAATGAAACACACTTGGCAAAGAAGGAATCCACACTTCACAAAAACTTCAGAATAAGGATAGGCGTGCCATACACTATTAGCTAAAGATATAACAAGAATTAAATAACACGGAACTGATTAATATATGTAACAACACACAATAAATCTGGAAGCAAAAGTGTATCTATCCACAATGAACATGTACAACGATAATATGAAATCCACACTTAAAGCATGAAAGAAATAAATATCCTAACAACATTGCGATCCTTGCTAAAGAGGAGGGCCCTTCCTCCCTAGCAGGGTGCAGGAAGAAAACGAAAACTTAGTTAAAAATTCAACACAGAAATTGTAATAACATCACCAAATATGCTTATATTCAAAATAGCTGAAGAGTACAAGATCAAAATGTCGTTACTGTCTTCGTTCTGTTCGTCCCCTTCACATGAGACTAAGCTCTTTTTTACAAAATCTTTTCAAAGTCCGAAAATTAGGAAAACGAATCAGTCATGAGAATCTGCGATTCTCATTCTGATTAAGCTAACAGAGATAATAAAAAGATATAAATTGTTACAAGCTATTTCAATAAAGATTTGTTGTGGTCACACCACTCTTGTTTAGACAAAATTATAACTGCTCAGGTCTTCTTAGCTATCTGCGTGGAATTACTCTATACAACCCAGACAATTTTCTTTGAAAATTGTAGCTACAATTTTGACAATTCGTGGTGTAACAACAGCTTCATGGCATAACAACAACTCGAACTGTGTACAACAGAAAATGACAAACCTGAGGTGTAACAATAACTTGAACCGTGTAACAACAAGGAATAACAACATCCATTCATCCATGGCTATCAGTAGCTATGGAAATACCTGAAAGAAAAACATTCCGAAGAAATCTTCTAGAGATACCCTAGTTAGTCATCCCAAAGAAAGCATCGTTTCATTTAATACTTAGCAGAAAATAGCATAATAATACGTCAAAGAAAAAATTGCTTCTTTATCAGAGGGAGTGACATTGTATTAGGGAGATTGTAGGTTCAAATGAGGGAAAATGGCCAAAAATGGCGGAAAGGATGCCTGAAATATCCTTAAACATTGCATCCAATAGGTATGTCTTAGACTATAAGCTTTGGTATATTCATTCATTCTAATAAATTTGTTTTACATTACTAACAAGTGTTATGCCTAGGACCTTTGCATCATAGAGATTCTTGTTTGGGTGATTAATCATTAGATTAAAGCTACCCTCATTAAAATCATCATGTTTGTGGAACCCTAAAAGGTTCTCTGTAAAACCCTAACCTAATGGTATGCCAATGCTAATATGAAAAACCCTAATCCACTTAGGGTTACTGATGAAATATAGTATTTCTTCTGATGTTTGGGGTTATGATGGTAATTTTTGGAGTTTTAGTATTGTTATGGAAACCCTAGTCTTTTAGGGTTGGATGGTAATGTATTCCTAGACCTTGAGGTTCTGATAAATTAGGGTTTTATGAGAAAAACCCTTGTAATATGTAGAGTAAGCTCCTAGGAATGAAACCCTAGGTGTATATTTGTCCATCTGATCAAAACCTTAGCCCAATCAAGATTGTTGTATGTTTGACTTTAAATATATTGATATTTGTGTCTTCGGCTTACCTGTGGATATTGATATGCTTGTGCATGAAATCCTAGATATTTATATGTGCTAATCTAATTGTTGATAGTATGTAAATTCTAGGGTTTGTAACTAAACCCTAGTAGAAGTTTGATATTCTAGGATATGGTGATATTGTTTCCATTATGATGACACAATCTAGGGTTTACAAAAATGTTGGTCTTATTGTTGAAACCTTAGATTGTGCTGTGATTGAAGCTTAGTGTATGGAATCTAGGGTTTTCATTAAATCCTAGTAGAAGTCTAACATATGATTTCTAAAGTTGTTAGATGCATTGAAGAACTATACTTGTTTGAATTGTTTCTAGGGTTTGCAATATATTATAGTAGAGTATGTCATTTCTGTGGAAGAAATATTGAGGCCCTAGATATAATGAGACTAATATCTTGATTGAGTTATGGATGTGATCTAGGGGTTATAACCTAACACGAGCAAGAAGTTAAGGTTTAAAAGTATGTGTCTCTCGCTGATTATGAGCCTAACTAAGTTTAGGTATTTGATGTCTAAAGTCTAATACTTCCATGATTATCATATAGTTAAATTCATGCTTTTATATATGTATTTGGTTGTACTTGCTACTTGAGTTGTATAGGTAAATAATCTTAAAGATGTTGAAGATATCCGTAAGTAAAGTTGATTTGATTGATAAGCATGATGAAGGAAGTTATATGAATGATGATGCTCAAGATGACTTTGATAAAAGGGGATGAAGCCATTCGCCGATGCTATGGAAAAGAAGTTGATCTCCCTAAGTTAAGAGGGAGCTTGGATAAAAGAAAGGGTATATCTCCCAAGTTAAGAGTAAGGGCATATTATAGTCATGACGGATACCTTGAAGAAGAAATTGGAGAATGTATATTGAGGTGTTGCTGAAAGAAGAAAAGTTGGATCCGGTTGTAGAATATGTTGCTACATGTGAAGTAGGAAAGGAAGTTTTATGATTGAGAAAACTTCGTCAAAATTTGTTTGGGAAAGCCTCTAAGTGATAAATTGTGAAGCAATATCAAGGTGTCTGAAGACCCTGAAGGTTTGTGTTTACTTATATTTGAAAGGTTTTTACTGATTGGGGTTGTGATTGTTCAGGTAAATCTCTCAAAGTTTTGAAAGCATGCTTGATGTTATCGATTTGTTTGATTGGGAGAGATTTGATGTGTTGAGGCTTTGTGTTCAATACACATTGCCTGGGAGGACATTTGGCCAACATATGTGTTGATGTCTAGTTGCCGAAGTGGGGAAGGTGGTGTTGTTCATAGAGCTCTAACCTTGCATTATGCACCTAGTTCTCTGGGTTGATGGTTAGTAAGTAAGCCTGATGGTGCTTAGAGAGGCTGAAAGCTTTAGTCCATCTTATTCCCACTTGGATAGATTGCCTTGGTCAAGAATCTAGTCTGTGGCACCACGTGTGCCTAACCTTTTCATGGTTCATGTGTTTTGAGATCTTCCATGTATTTGTATATATATGAATACCTCCCTAGTTAAGAGGGAGTGTTGAAGAATGTAACTAGGTTCTACCTTCATAATTGTATTTGAGTCATAATGAAATGTATTTATCAAAAGAAAGAAAAATAAATTATTATTATTATTATTATCACTTATTAAAGCATGGGCTTCATGCTTGGGTCATAATATTTTAGGTCTAAGTCCACATTGAGGACTTCTAGGTTTTATATTAAGTCATTAGAGTCATTGTCCATTTAATGAGACCCTTCTTGGACTTTTGAATCATGTAAAAATATTTTTTATTGAGTAAAATAAGTCATTTGTCACCTCCACACTAAGTCGACCCTTACCTGATCTAGTCGGCCTACATGAGGGTAATTCGATCCACAAAAAAGGGTATATATAGAAGTGCAATTTGACTCATTTGAGAATCACTCACAAGTTCGATATACAAGCAGAAGAAGTAGAAGTGTACGAAATTGCAGGAGAAGGAGAAGGATTGCTAGATCAAAGTTTTTTGGGACATCTCTCTCACACGTGTGAATTTACTGGGCTATTTGCTGGAAGGTCGAAGTGCTGCTTCTAGGTCAAAGTTTCTGGGTTGCAGTTGTTGTTGCTATTAGGTCGAAGTTGCTGCTACTATTAGGTCGAAGTTGTTGCTGCATCAAGGTTGAAGTTTCTGCTGCTTCCAGGTCAATGTTCTGTTACTGCAAGGTTGAAGTTCTAGGTCGAAGTTGTTGCTAGAAAGACATTATTTGCAGAAAAAGGGAAGGCTTGACTTGGTGATTGGAGGAAGTTTGTGTCTAGGTCAAGAATTCTTGGATCATCTCATGAAACTATTAAAGGAAGAGTTGTTGACTAGGTTTTCCCTAGATATGGGTTTTGCCTTGGCTGTCCACATACATCTGGTGTCTTTGATCTTCGTGTTATGGTTTTGGTAATTGCTTGATGAACTAAGGATAAAAGAAGAACGTAAGTTAATAAGAACATAAGAATATCACAAGTAATTATCACTATAAAGAAAATCTTTCTACCTTTCTGATTTTCCAACATGTTTGACTGAGTTTTTGCCTTGTATTGGGTCTAGACTTAGATCAATTTGAATGAAGTTTTGTTGCAGCTTGTGGGATGGGAGCCAATTGGGAGGCTTGATTTGGTGGTTGAAAGCCTCTTCTAGGAGAAAATCCTACAGTGATCGGATTGGGTGCCATTGAATTGGTGGAGGGTGACGTGTTGGTAGCCCAAAGTAGCCCTTGACAAGCAGTCATTAAGAGAACTTGACAGCTGAAGGTTGGGTGAAGATTGAAGCCTAATGTGTATTACATTGATGGACTAGTGGATTGCTAGATTGGTAGATTGGAGGTCAGGTATTGGCCAATGTAAAGGAGAAGATTGGATCAGCCCGTGTTCATTGTAGCAGAAGTGACTTGCAGCAGTGATAGGTCGCAACCCTCTTGGAGACTCTATGTGTTGTCCCTTGGACCAAGGGGTAGCTAAAGAGCAGATCGGGAGCAAAGGACCAACATGATGAGATACAACATAGATGTTGAGCTTGTAGCGAGATTGCCATTATATCTTGTATTCTTGTACTTGTGGATAATTAAGGGCCATTGTCCCTTGTATGGGAGCCCTAGAATGTTGTATTACTCAGTTGGTTTAATATAACGAAGATTGGGTTGTTGTACATATTTGTACAATATTTTGTAAAAAGTTGTCTATACTTGTGCATGTGTGATTTACTGCTATCTATATTCCGTTGTGCAAAGTAGCTATGTTGAGATTTTTGGTTTGGTAGCGTCAGAGATTTTAAGATTCTACCTTAGATCCCAAGATCGTGGAAATTCAACAATCAACAATAGTGCAGTTTTTCCAGTAGACAGTGCAGAGACTAGTAGTATTTAGATGCTCAGAGACAGTTGATTCAATATTTCAAATGCTTCTCAGTTGCAGTTGTTGCAGTAGCAACAACAATAATGAGAGGGAGTCTTGTTACAGTACATTCCTATAATAGCAGGATTGGGGTTGTGCATAACCATTTTCTTTCTAAGAGGGAGTGTTGAAATTGTAGCAAGATAATGCTTCATTTGACTAGTGCCTTAGTCAAATGGAGAAAATTTGATTTTCCACATTAGTAGGATGACTTGGATTGCAGTTAGCTAGAGTTACATGGCCTTGTCTACTAGTTAAATTAGTAAATTCGAGTTTGTAGGCTAAGAGTAGAGTTGTGCATGAGTTGATTGCCAAGATCTAGCAATCTAGTTTAGTTATTTCAGTTGAACTTAGTTAATTGAGCTTTGGTCATTAGTTGAGTCAGTGGAAGGTCAGTTGAGTAGTTTTGTTAACTCACCGTTTTCTCAATTAACTAGTTAGTCAGCTAAAAATAGACCCAGTCATGCATGGAATTCGAATTTCCTAGTTGAGTGGATGGAAAATGCACATTTGTATTTATAATTGTATACTGTTGAGTGTACAATGATTTTGCATTGAGTAAGTGATCAATTCCCCTTGGATTTGCACGAGGAAATAGGGAATTTCCATATTTTTGAGGAGCTTAATTCCTTTAGGATTGCACAAGGAAATAGGAGGTTGGCTAAGGATTGAATTGGCTAAGTGTTGGCTAGAGCAAGTCAGGAAGCAGGAGATCAAAATTACATTGCAGCATGTGCTTCAGAGTTGAAGCAAGACATTGTAATTGTTTCTCTTTCTCATCTGAATTAATGCAAAGCAACAGAGGGGTTTCTTCCAGTTAGGTTCCCCTATAAAATCATCACATTCCTTGTGTTTTGATGGTTGCATGCTATTGCATGTGTTTCTATCGTGTGTTTTCCTTTCTGCAGAATAGTAGAAGAAAATTGTGTCTCTTGATTTCAGTTCAAATTCATTGGCAGTAGCAAATTTCTTGCAAATTTCTACAACAACATTATTCAACATCATATGCAATTATATAGAAAGAACAACATCATCATCAATGTAGCGGAATATAAAGGAACAATAGAAGAAAAAAATTCACACATAGAGACACAAGGATTTATTGGAGACCAAGGCAAAATCCACTATGGCGAAAACCCTTTCAAATTCCTCTTTATTAGATTGTCATTGAATGATTCAACAAAAGAGAGTACATTGATCCATATCTTCAATCATTATTCTATTCAGCAAAAATCGACTAAACAACATCATGAGGTGAACCCAACAATGCTAATAGTTAAAACCTTGCTTTAGAAACCTGTAATTAATTGTCACTGTCTATGGTCAACGAACAAAATTTGCGGTCAACTGATAAAACCAAACCCTAGGTCCCAACCGCAAGCAGAGAGTGATGTGCATGCGACTGAAACCCTCCAACCACATGCATGAGCTTGCGTGCTTGCGGTTGTAGCCGAAAATTGCTAGTTACAAGCTTGCAATTGTGACCCAAAACCCTAGACACGTGTGTGAGCTTCAGACCCTACAATTTCGGACATGTGTGAGCTAATCTTCACGAACTGCCTCAGACCTGTGCGAGCCAAAACTAAAGAAGAGAATAGAAGATTACTTCATGATGATATTCAAATGAGGGTCACTTGACTTGTATTTATAGCCATCCATGAGTGTCCAATTTATCTTTTGGGCTGGCCTAATCAAATATGCACGTGGGGCTTAATTCAAAAATACACATTCCCTTGTCCAAATTAAGTGCTTCAATAGTCAAAATTGGTCCTCTCCAAAGAGGAATCTCATCCCATTGTTGGAATCTGTCATTGAGCTGCCAAACTAACATGAATGACTCATCACATGATTACATCCTAAGTCGAAAATTGTTATTTCATTTTATTATGCTAAAGAGATTGGGCTCAATACATAGTATTACCCTTGAAAGGGAAGACCAATTGGGGCTTGTCACGTGGTGTTGTGACTCAACCTTCCCTTTTGGGCTTCTAGTGTCTTCTATTTGGAAGATCATGTTGGATTGCATGGTGTGGAGCTATGTTGTAGGAAACAGTCCCCAACCTGGCGTACACATACCAAAAACGCCTGAAAATGCTAAAACGTCGCCGAAACACATGTATGGTGTTTCTTAATTTGGAAACGCCGCCATAATGTTTCTGTGGGGTGTAGGCCCAAATTTGCCTTGATTCCATAGTTGTTTTTGCTTGTACGAGTTTATTCAAGCACCTAAGAAGGGTGTGGGGCCCTTCTATGGGAATTTTTTTTTTATTTACCACTAAAATTTCTCTCTAATCACTCCACAAACTAATTTATCACTAATCAATCCACGCTCTAGTTCCATTGAAAAAGCACCTTGTTCTATTTTTTTTGACGAGGATGAGGATGAGAATGCAATATTCCTAATGGAAAAATTAACAGTAATATCCAAACATGTGCTAACAACAACAGGCAAAATATGAAATCAAAGAACCCGGTTACAGAACACCAGTAAATAGAAGCATAAAATCTAAGCCATTTTATTAATATGGGGAAAATCTGGTGTGAGAACAATGGAATATGGGCTTGCTATGCAAGCTACGCAAACCCCGAGTGATACAATTCTGATCTAGAGGAAATACTGGTCCAAATTGGTCTTGCGCGTTGCCCATAAAAATTACTGTTGTTGCTGCTAGAATGGGACTGAAGCTTATGCTCTGAAGAAATGCTTGGATCACCCTCAAATTGTAGCCACAGAGTCCCCTCCAAACCCCCAAAAATACCTGGAAAGGGTTTGGCCCAACTCCAAGCCGAAACTGAACCCATAAAGTGATGCAAATTTACCAGCTAACCAACAATACGCCTAGCTATATGAACGAGGATTTCAAGCCCGAACATCACCCGAATAATTCTGTAAAATTAGTTGGAGACTCCTCTCAATAACCACACAAAAGCCCAGAAAGGGTTTGGGCTGAATATACTGACCCCCGGTGACCCCCAACAAGTGCAAATTGCCCAATCTATCCAGAAAACGCCCCACAAAATTGACCCTACTAAATTATGCTCAAATCCACCATAGAAAATTTCTCCCAACTCTGGCTAAATTCTTCACTGAGAAATACCTCCTATTTTCACCCTGTATCTCTCCCAACTCCACTTCTCTAAACTGTTGCGCAACACTTGGTCGATAGCTTCTGCGCCCCTGTCAAAAGATAGAAAAATCGACCTAGGTAATAGCCTCCAATCCAGCCTGACACATTACTATCCAAACTCTAGTCTAACAATAAGAGAATTCCCTACAAAAACCTAGAGCCTCTAACCCATGCTTTCTCCCACAATGTGCTCCACGAAAATACCTCTGCTCTTGAGAAATGTGCACTACTGAGGAAACTCGTGCAAATTTCCAATGGAAGCTTTGAATTGAGCTCCCCAAATTGCCTCACTTGGGAGACACTCGAAGTTCTCTGAAATGAGGGTGGAATTCTTGCTCGAAAATTCCTTGTGCTAAACAGCACGAGTTGTCTTGGCTAAGTAGGTCAAGGGAACTAGAGTTGAATTGTAAAATGACCAAAGATGCCAAAAGTGAGGCCCTCAAGCTCTATTTATAATTTGTTGGCCTATTCTCCCCTTGTGGCCCCCATTCTCTCTCTCTCTCTCCTAATTCTCACTTCTCTTTTCTCTCATCTCCAAGAGTGCGAGTTCCCTCCCTAGGTCAAATTTCTCTTTCTTGTGGCCCCCACATTCCACCAGAGCTGCAATTTTCCCTTTTTCTCCTAAATCCCAAAGCCATAAATGTTCCCTCTTTCCAAAATTGTCTCTAATGTGGAAAATCAAAATTGGGGACATGACAGTCCTCCCTACCAAAAATTGCTTGTCTTCAAGCAATGCTTGAACAATCAAGAAATGCTTGAACAATCAAGCAATGCTTGAACAATCAAGCAATGCTTGAACAAGCGCCCTCTCTAACTGCTAATTACCACTGTCACCGCTAATAATACCAGGGTCCCAAATGTGCTATTGAGTCATCCCCTATCTCTGCACTATCTTGTGTGAAGGAATCTCCCAATACGAGAATCCCAAGCCATCCTGATCAATGTGAAGCAACCCTTGCTCCACTCATTGTCTAGCTAGTTACAGGTACCAGAAGCCCTCTGCATACTATCAATAAGTAGAGCATCATGATAATGTAGGACTCTGTTGAACTCCCCATGAAGCTATCCTGTTGAGTAGTCCACCTCATGCACACCGAGAGTAAACTCCTAAAGATACAACCCTATCCCTATGGGGATGAAGTCTCTTCCACATGAGCTCCTCCTGATATCCTTCTGTTGATCAACTTGCCATGTTGATGAAGTTCCCCATGCCATCAACGAGTCACTAAAGCCCAACAAAAGATCTGAGTGATCTCCCGTAGTAGTAGCCAACTCATCCCTAAAGGTTGTTGAGCTGTCAAGTACTGTGATCCCCGGGTCCCATGTTAGTCTCAGAAGGGTGCCACCATGTTGTCGCTGCGCCATTCAGACTCTAACATATTGCCCATTGTGTGCACACTGTGTCCTCCTCCCCTGAAACTTGATGACGAAATATTGACAAAGGCCAAGCTCATCCTGCCAAGGTACTATGATATCAATATCTACCCATCCATTGCTAATCCTGATCCTGGACTGCAACTGGAAAAACCTGCCTCGCCATACAATGGAGGCCTCAACAATCCCCCATGTGTCAGCCCCAAAGTGAGCTAGATCACCCTCTACTATGGACCTGCACCTCATGAAATGGAGTGACCTATCAGCCAACTGAATCCCTGGATCCCATAACTAAATCTGCTGTGACATAGTCCTGACGGCTACTAGAATCCACCTGCTCCACAACTCAGTTCCTTGCATGCAATTGATATATAAATTCCACACGTCATCAATTAATCTAGTGCATGAAAAGTTGCCCGGCGCCTGCCATACCACACTGTGGGATCTACTATCTTGTCTCCTAGAAGCGCACTCCAATATTGCCCAGAGACTAAACATCCGCTCGTAAGAAAGGTCAACCACTTGCTGTATATGCTCCTATGACACCTAGGAGTGCCTCGCCCAAAATGTGTCATGCATTCGTTTAAGTGTGAACTCAAGGGTGGACCATATGCTACCTCCGTAGGAAACAATGCACTCCCCAAACTGATACCTGTCATCTTGTGCCCCGACCCAATGCCACTGCTGAGAAGTTTCTCCTTTGGTGCACTAAGTCCAATCCAAATATCTCAAGTGAGCTCCTTGCACCGTGCTGCTCTTGCCCAAAGTGTCAAAGGACAACATGCAAATCATCTGTGCCTGTAAGTGATGTAGAAAAGGGATAGGCATATGAGTCCCCACGAATGGCTCCTCATGAATGGTGGGCATCTTTGTGTCTCCTGACACCCCATCAATTATGGATATGTCTCTTGGCACCTCTTCAATCTGTTGGGGGCTGTTATCACCTGAAAACTTAGACACGACCCTAGATACCTCAACGACGGATGGAACCTTATCAATAATGGACACCCTTGTGCTAAGTGACATCTTGTCAATGGATGGTCTTATGACTGTGTGCTCCACTCTCTCTAACAATGCCTCAACCTGTGCCACCAAGGTGCTCTCCTCTAGTGGTGACTCTGAAGTCACACTAGGTCGACCTATATCCTCCTCACACCCACTAGCATCATCTGCCTCCTAGGCAATCTCATGCTCAACCTCATTTTCTTCACCTGCAGGTGTACAACTGCTTTTCCTTCTTTCTGCGCTTGTTGATGCCCATTCTCCGAACAACTTCACCAATCTTGTGAGATTCCTATTATAATTTTCAAAATTCTCAAGGGGTTTCTCGTGCTGAGACATTTTGGGCACAAGTTCAATAGGAAGAATAATGTTGGACTAGTGTTTCAGCCTCTAGAATTTTAGCCCAATAATAGCAACTTGGCATTACCATGATCTAAACCCACTGCTGGCCAAAATCATCCTTTGATACCACAGTAATATTCCTAATGGAAAAATTAAAAGTAATATCCAAACATGTGCTAAGAACAATAGGCAAAATATGAAATCAAAGAACCCAATCTAGAACACTAGTAAATAGAAGCATAAAATCTGAGCCATTTTATTAATATGGGGAAATCAGAGTACAAGTGTGAGAACAATGGAACCTGGGCTTGTTATGCAAGCTATGCAAACCCCAGGTGATACAACTCTAATCTGGAGGAAATATTGGCCCAAACTAGTACTACGTGCTGCCAAGAAAATTACTGTTGCTGCTGCTATAATGGGAATAAAGATTCTACTCTGAAGAATGCTTGGATCACGTTGACATTGCAGCCACAGACTCCCCTCCAAACCCCCAAAAATACCTAGAAAGGGTTTGGTCCAACTCCAAGATGAAACTGAACCCACAAAGTGATGCAAATTTACTAGCTAACGAGCAATACACTCTGCTATATGAATGAGGATTTCAGGCTCGAATATCGCCCATTTTTTTTGTAAAATTAGCCGGAGACTCCTCTCAATAAACCCACAAAAATACAGAAAGAGTTTGCGCTGAATCCACTGACCTCTGGTACCACCCCCAACAACTGCAAATTGCCCATTTTGTCCAGAAAATGCCCCACAGTATTGATACCACTGAATTATGCCCAAATCCACCACGAAAAATTTCTCTTAACTCTGGCTAAATTATCCACTGAGAAATACCTCCTATTTCCAACCCTTATCTCTCTCGGCTCCAATTCTCTAAACGCCTGTGCAACACTTGGTCGGTAGTTTTTGCACCCCTATCAAAAGATAGAAAAATCGACTCAGGTAATAACCTCCAATCCAACCCGGCAAATCACTATCCAAACTCCAGTCTAACAATAAGAGAATTCCCTGCAAAAGCCCAAAGCCTCTAACCCACACTTGCTCCCACAATGTGCTCCACAAAAATACCTCTGCTCCCAAGAAACGTGCACTGTTGAGTAAACTCCTGCAATGGTGTCCAACAGAAGCTCTGAATTGAGCTCCCCAAATTGCTTCACTAGGGAGACACTCGAAATTCTCCGAAATGAGGCTGAAATTCCTGCTCGGAAATTCGTTGTGTTAAACAACACGGGTTGTCTTGGCTAAGCAACTCAAGAGAACTAGAGTTGAATTGTAAAATGACCAAAGATGTCAAAAGTGAGGCCCTCAAGCTCTATTTATAATTTGTTGGCCTCTTATCCCCTTGTGCCCCCTACACTTGCTCTCTCTCCCCTAATTCGCAGTTCCTTCTCTTTTCTCTCACCTCCAAGAGTGCGAGTTCCCTCCTTGGGTCGAATTTCTTTTTCTTTTGGCCCCCACATTCCACTAGAGCTGCAATTTTCCCTTTTTCTTCTAAATCCCAAAGCCGAAAATGTTCCCTCTTTCCGAAATTGTCTCTAATGTTGAAAATCAAAATTGGGGACATGACAAAGAATTACTAGGATATGTAATTGTACATGTCTTTACTCATGTATAAAGATTGATTTTGGATGTATAGTCCCATGTATAAAGGATGATTTTGGAATCTTGGATGTATAGTCTCATCTGTAAAGGCTAATTTGGATTTTCCATCATGTAATCATCTACTAGAGTTAATATAGACATGATTTTCCTTCTAAAATGTCATTTATGTGTATCATGTTTTTTTGCAAGAAAATGTGCTATATGTAAAATAGTTATCTATCTATCTATATGTATGTATATAGTATCTGACATTTCCATTTTGGGGAGGTCACATTTTTAGGCATTTCCATTTTGGAAACTTCTAGACTTTTCCACATTTTGTGCAACTCAGGTGTGGAGGCATGCTAAGTTAGCTATTGGATGTCATTTATGTAATTTATTTTTTATAAATTATGTTAAATGAATGAGGTCAAAATCATTAGAAAATATCATACTTCTCTTCATATAAAATTTATGTGGGATGTTAATGATGATAATAAAATGTTGTTCATCTTTCATTTATGCTCGCTTTGAGAGTAAAAATCAATCTAATTTTTTTGCAAGGTTTTCACTACAAGATTGCAGTCCCATTGTGTGGCCTTTTTATGTGTTCCTTTTTGAGCATGCTTATTTATTGAATGTTTGTTTAGTTTAGTTATTTGATTCTTGTTGGCACTTATTGTTGAAGTTCCTAAGATTACTTAATTTAAAAACCCTTCATGCACTTTTTCTGATTTATTCCTACCTACTTGTTAATTTTTCTTTAACAAGTTATTTACAAAGTAAATACTGAAAATAAACACCAGTGCATGCTCAACATATTACAGATCAACAACTAAGAGAAACAAGAACGAACACACCACTTGACACCATTATTTTTGGACCAATGTCCTCGGAAAAACCCAATGCGGCAAAGCCGGTGCAACTATCTGAGGGTTTTCTTATTAAGCAATATCGAAGTACAATCTGGGTGTCGTAACTGGCCTACCCAACAGAGAATTACCTTAGTAGCTATACCTCACAGTTTGAGAGAAATCTCTTGGTTGAAACCCCGGAAAACCCTTCCGGCAGCTCCTTAGCACAAAACTGCTCTTGCAACCCCAGCGTTTGCCCAATCTAGACTGCATCAGCCCCTCTCTGTCTCACATTGGCCCTGCGTCAGCCCTAGGAGGCCTTGCGTCAACTATGGGAGCCTCTGCGTCAGCTACGCTGGCCCCTCTGGTGCTCTGCATAGCACTTGGCTGCCTCTGCGTGAGCCCTTGCTGGCTCTGCGTCACCCTCCTTGGCTGCTGCGCTGCTCTCCCGATCACTGATTCTATCTCTCTTAACAAACCCCGCTCTAGAGAATAGAATGACTGATCATTTGGTGTGCTCTCCAAGTGACCCTCAAGCCTCTTATACTTTCCCTGTTGACATCTCAACGACTGAGATTAAGTCCCTAATCAACGACTAAGATTAGATTTGGCTTGATCCATGTCTTTTGGACCACTCTAACACAGATTC
>APFE030874092.1:21875-36326 GCA_000404065.3 Pinus taeda
TAGAATGACTGATCATCTGGTGTGCTCTCCAAGTGACCCTCAAGCCTCCTCTTATACTTTTCCTATTGACATCTCAACAGCCGAGATTAAGTCCCTAATCAACGGCTAAGATTAGATCTGGCTTGATCCATGTCTTTTGGACCACTCTAACGCAGATTCATATTAATACACATTAATATTTTATTTTCCCCAAGTTTAGACTTAGGGACTCCTTTAAAAATATTAATTATTTTAATATCTCCTGATTTGTTTAGAATCTGCCCAAACCCTTTCTGGGTATTGGAGATATCATGTGCCCCAATCTCTCCACCAAATTTCGTGGCTAGAGCACATCCAATGCTACCCCAAATCAACACTTATGCATGTTGTAATTACTCTTTCTTAACATCATATCAGTGCCTCTTATGTTAAGGGTTTCATTCCCATCTTTTGTATTTTGAAGGTCTTGCCCTTGTTTTATTGTGCAGAAAATGGTTTTAACAAATATAATATCGTGAATGTTTTTGGGAGTATTTCTTGTGTTTATCCTTTATTGCTATAGATTGGTTGAGATCTTCTAGAGCCTTTTGGAGATTTTCAATTCATGGATCCTCTTATATTATTTAGGAAGTGAGTGCAACTATGGGAAGTTGGTGGGGTAAGATTAATGAGTTAAACCATGTCAGTTTTGCGAAAATGAGAGGAAGCAATGAACTCTAGGAAAATGCATGAGAGGTTTTGTTGATGGCTGTATTTCGCTCCTCACACAAGGGGTTCAGAGAAATATTAATTACAACCTATCTAGATAACTAGATTCGCCCTAGATGCCCCTCGAATCCCGAATCCAGCGAATCCGACATGATTCGGTCCGGATTCGTGTCTAAATCATTTGACACGTCATGTCCTTTTCTGATGCGTCGAATCTGAGGTCGTGTCACAATTTTCAAAAGCGTGTCGCGATTTTAGGAATCGTGTCCTGTTTCCAGGACTCGCTAAGCTCAGCACGGGTATGAAAAGGGTGTGTTTTCTCATTAATATTTTCATTTGGCAAGTGATTTGTGCTGTTGCAGCAAGGAGTAGACTCTTAGCAAGGAGAATCGACCACCGGTCCACCAGGTAAGTGCATTTGTAGCATTTCTGATCTCACTGTTCAGTGTTTACGCTAAATTATTCTGAACCCCATGTCATTCATTTTTCTATCACACACCCCATGTTATTTTGGGTTTTGGAACAATGACTTGACTTGGTAAAAGTTTAAAACTCGGTGTTCATATCCATTCAGACTACAAATTGCCAAGAAGTGCGCTCATTATGTTTGATACCAGACTTCAAATTGAGATAACTAACCTATGCCTGAATTTTGAAAGTGAAAGGTTAATCCGATGCCATGCTTTTGAAAGTTAACCTGCATGAAACATGCGACTCACGATTGATCAATGAGATGTGAGGCCAACAGAGGTGAGGTGTCATTACCCAAAACTGTTGCACAAGTGTGTCCAGTGGCATAGGAACAGTAACCATGGTTGTCCAATCATTCTCGGATTGAAATTTGAAATGATAATACAGTAATTGAACCTATACTTTGTGTGATTTTACTTTGGTATTGGAAAAAAGTAATTGATGGCCCGCTACCCTTGTTGGAGTATCAATACTCCAATAATACTTGAGCCATTAATTTTGATGCCATGTTATATGTTAGTGACATGTCACCAGTGTAATGTTTGATGATGTGGTCAAGGGTTATGAGGCTAAACTACACCAATTGGGGGTGGTATACTTATGTAATTGTGAGACATGTTACATGGTGAGAGCTTTACATCCTTGACATCAACTGCCTCTTACAGGTAGGTACCCTCACCTTTATCTGCATTCAAGGATTCAGGAAACAAGCTTTAATACCATTTTAAAATTTCTAAGTCATGATTACCAGATCTGATTCCTAATATGATGCCAAACTGTTCTGAACCTGAATAGCTACCAATTTATAATAGTATGGAGTCTGGACCCTGCGGTTGTTATGAATGGGGTCGATTTGTAATGAAATAACTTTATATCTGGACAGTGGAATCTATTTAATTATAATTTATGTGTATTGTAACCTTGAATTTCTCAGAATACTTTGGCAAGTTGCAACCTTGAATTTCCAAAAGACATGCTAAAACTATCTCTGTTCTAAGACTGGCATTTCACCTCCATTTTTTTGCATTTTTTACAGCAGTTTGTATATGATTTTTTATTTACAAATTTGTGCATGTTTTGTTCATTTTTTTACAGGTAACAGTGTTCATGGCTCAATCAAAGGCAACAGTCAGGGGGCAAAGGAAGGGCAAGAATGTCATGGGTAGATATGCCCCTCCTCCTCCAAGAGGACTTAAAGACAATGATATATATCCATTATGGAAATATGTCACAAGAGAGGATGGGCCAAACAACAAGGGAAAGGGAGGAGGCAATGTGCAATGGGAATGCAATTTTTGTAACATTTCTTTCAAAAGCACATATTACCGTGTGAAATCTCATTTGTTGGCTTTACGTGGTTGTGGGATTGGATCTTGTAGAGCTATTACTTCACATAAGAGAAAAGAATTGGAAAATGAGGCCAATGTTGGTATGGAACATGTGGCACTGGCTTCAAAATCAAAAAATACCAAGAATGAAGACCCCCTTCCATTTTTGAGGAAAGGCAACACCAAATTTCCATTTGAGAGTTCTACAACTACTTCTACTGGGGGACAAGCATAAAAAAGAAGAGCACTTAGTCCAATGGACAAGATTTTCCAAAAAGAGAGACGGGAAGAGCTTGATCTCACCATTGCCTTCTTCTTCTATCAAAACTTCATATCATTTAATGTTGCACGTTCACCTTTATTTGTTGAGATGTGCCAAGCTCTAACTCAAGGGCTCCAGCAGGGTATGTGCCTCCTGGGTCAGAAAAGCTGAGAACCACATTGTTGACGAAGGCAAAAAAAGAGGTGCAAAAAATGCTTGAGCCTATTGTGGCAACATGGCCAACATCTGGGGTTAGCATTGTTTCTGATGGATGGACAGATCCAGCACAACACCCAATCATCAACTTCATGGTGTCTTCCTTGAATGATCCAGTTTTCATGAAAGCAGTAGATACACTTGGTGAATACAAGGATGCACAATTTATGGGTGAGTTATTTATTAAAGTTGTTGAAGATGTAGGTGTTGATTCTTGTGTGCAAATCATTACAGATAATGCACCTGTTTGCAATGCTGATGGCATGATGGAAGCTAAATATCCACAAGTGTTTTGGACACCTTGCATTGTCCATTCATTGAACTTAGCACTGAAATCCATTGCTTCTGACGTGCTTTGGATTGGAAGCATTATTGAGGATGCAAGACATATCCGTAACTTTGTGCAAAATCATACAAATGCCCTCACTATCTACAAGGAGTACAACAATCTATCATTGTTGAAGATTGCTGATACATGTTTGCATCTTCATTCATGATGTTGAAGAGGTTGAGGGAGGTCAAGACCGCTCTTGGGTCCATGGTTATTTTTGAGTTTTGGTCTTTTTGGAGAAAGATAGATCAGGCAGCCTCTAAAGAGTGAAGGACACAGTGCTAGATGATGCTTGGTGGGAGAGGGTAGATCTAATTATTCGGATCATGGACCCTATCATTTCTTTGCTTCGAGTTGCAGATACAGACAAACCCATCCTAGGAGAGGTTTATGAGGGATGGGATTCCATGATTGAGTCTGTGAGGAGCATTATTCTACAAAGTGAGTGCCTCGAGTATGAGACATCACCAGAGGGCTTCTGCGATACCATACATGATATTCTTGTCAGCAGATGGGACAAGAATTGTACACCTTTACATTGTTTGGCTCACTCATTGAACCCCAAATACTACAGCCATGAGTGGTTGAATGGTGGACCTTCCCGCAGATTCCCTCCTCACATGGATTGTGAAATCTCACAGGGGAGGAAAGAGGCATTCAGGCGGATTTATCAGGATAATGCATTGCTTGCTAAGGTGGAGGATGTCTTTGCAGAGTTTTCCACTGGCAGTGGTCGATTTGGAGGTTAGATGTGATTAGAGACAAGGGGGCTAAGAAGCCCTATTCTTGGTGGGCAAATCATGGGGCAACAAGCCCTCCCCTTCAGCAGTTAGCCATGAGGCTCCTCTCTCAGGTGACTTCATCCTCTCGTTGCGAGAGGAATTGGAGCACATATGGGAATTTGCATAATGTGAAGAAGAGCAGGCTTGAGCAGTCCAGGGCAAAGAAAATGGTGTATGTGCACACCAACCTTCGTCTTATTTACAGGCAGAGGGAAGAGTGGTTGAGGGAAAAGACAAAGATGTGGGATGTCTTTCCTAATGATATGGGTCTGGACACCACTGTTGAGTTGGCATTGGCCAACATGGATCTCAATGATCTAGTGCTAGAGCCTGTTAAATTTGATGACTTAGAGGGGTCAACCTCCACACCAGCAGATGCAGAGGCTCTTAGGACACGTGTCCCATGAAAAGTGACATTTAAAACCTGCGACATGGTTTTTTTTGTTCACTGCTAAAGTCGAGTTTGCTCACTGCCAAAATTGAATTTGTTGTGTAGCGTGAAGAATTATGCTGAATTCGAGCGCAGTGCTCACAACTTCACATTGAGATTGCAGTTCACAAATTCTTCTAAATTTCTAGTTTTATTTTATCAATCATGATATTTCTAAATTTCTAGTTAGTAGTTTCTTATGTGCTTGAACAATTGTTAATCACATGAACAATGAACATTGAACTGTGACTTATGTGCTCGAACAATTGTTAATAACATGAACAATGAACATTGAACTGTGACTTAGGTGCTTGAACAATTGTTAATAACATGAACAATGAACATTGAACTGTGAACATCATTGATGTAGTAAATTAATAAACTAACTAGTAAATTACTATAAAGTAAATACTAAATACTAAATAGATATCATCATGATTCATATCTGTAGATGTTCTAATTTCTAAAAAATATAGATCAGGCACTATATTTCAGTATATATATATATATATAAACCGTATCCCTCGTGTCTTGTTTCCAGGGTCGCTGTGTCTCGTGTCAAATACTTGTATTTATGTGTCCTCCGTGTCTCATGTCTTTGTATCATGTGACTTAGCTTACAACTGTCCCCGTAAAAACTGAATAGGTTCTTTGCAATGTTTGCATACCAACTCTTCCACAACTTGTTTGAAGCATTTTGTTTCAAGGACAGATAGACCAATTTGTGACATTAATGAGCTTCATTCTCTATGTATGTCTGCTTATGTCCTAAACTGGCTGGTATTTGAATTGAACTTGAATTGAGTTGGTTAGAGGTGTCACCCTGTTAAGAAAATGCCCATTGATTCTTCTTGTGTCAATTGGCAGTTAGCGTGACTCTTTTACCATGGTTTATAGTACAAAAGAAATAATGAATGTCTCGATTGTTCACAGAATGAAATTTGGGTATAATATTGCATACATTTCCACATGTTGATATTCGTTGTATTGTGGCAGGTTCGACTGTACTGATGCCATTTAATAGTATGGTTGTGGACAAGCTACAAGAGATGGAAAAGCGAACAGTTGTGCCTGATTGACATTGTTTCTAAACTGAATGGAAACGATTAATTTTGTAATTCTGCTCATTACTTTGGTGTTGCATTTGTATACATGCCACAAAATCAGTACATAAATTTTTAAAACAAGCATGATTCTAGGCAGAACTTTTCAACGCCTTCAGAGCTCGACTGGTTGGATTTAGTAGGCCATCTTGGAAATGTTGAAATCTCAACTTAAACGATACAATAGGAATCAATAATAAGAGCTACTACAGAAACAAGTTATATTTAAGAAAAAAGGTTCATATTGGAATGTACGTTTTCAAGAGAGCGACATATTGCAAGTGATTGTATTGCAACTTGCAAAATGACCAAATGAGATTGCCTAAAATTGACATCTTTATATGAATGCATAATTGGTCCCGAGTTACAGGTGAACTACTTTAGGAGACCACTGTGCATTAGTTTGACAATGGCTTTGAGAATAACAGAATTTGACAAATGTTTTTGAATAATGCTACAAATGATTTATATGCTTATGACATTAATTCAACCTAACTTTGCTGGTTCCGTAGAATGTATGCCATCTTGCTTGTGTATAGGAGAGTATTAATGTGGAGTGAGATCCCAACATAAGGATATGCATGCCATATTGCTTGTTATAGGAGAGTATTAATGTGGAAAGAAATCCTAACATAAGGATATGCATGCCCTCTTGCTCGTGTATAGGAGAGTATTAATGTGAAATGAGATCCCAACATAAGGATATGCGAAGAACTTGCAATTATTATTAATAATAGTCACCATTAACATTTAAGGATTTGAACCCAAGATCTACTGGACACTAGATCAGTTAGCAAAGAGTTGAGAAAGAGATATCACCTTCCACTTAGGTTATTGAATTGTGGGTTCTTTAGCTTTTTCAAGAGCATAATCCATCACGTTGACTGACCTTTTATGTTCATTAGTTTAACAGTTTTAGGCAAACTCATTATTGGAATTCTAACAAAGCTTGTCATGCTTGGAGAATAGAAGAATTGAAAGATTGAAGTAGGTGATTAGGCTTGTAGGTAGTTGAAGTTTTTTGGGATTTTATTTTTTCTAATTTCTCTTTGGTGCACAGAGTCACATTGATGGAGTATCATTGTGACTTGGATCTATGTCAAACAGTTTGGGTTTGAATTTGGGTTCAATAATGATTAAGTTTGATTATTTTTGTAAAATTCGAATGAGATTTGCCATTAAAATCCCATATATATATATATTAGCACAGTGGAAAACTTATTTAATATATATATATATAATTAGCACAGTGGAAAACTTATTTAATATTTTATTTAAATTGTGATTGGGAATTGGCGACTTAATGACTTGATATAGCGGCCATGATTGACGATTGGCGGCTTAATAACATAATATAACAGTGATGATTGGCGATTGGCGGCTTAGCTAACTCGGCATGCACACTAGCCATAGGACGGGTCATGAAGGGCACATTTGACCTCCATGACCATTGCATGAAGGTTCAAGGGCACACTTCATTGCGTCTTCTTCTGCTGCTATTTAAAAACCCACAAGTTATTTATGCAGACGGGTCACGAACGGAGCATTTGACGGTTATCTGGAGGTCTGAGGGCACATTCCATTTCATTTCGTATGACGGCCATTTAAAGGGAAATAGTCATATCGCTAGGCGGGTCACTGAGAACGCATCTGTCGGTTGTTTGGAGGTCCAAGGGTTCACTTTATTGCATTTCATTCGATTGCCATTTAAAAATATATATTGATTTTTTATTAGAAGACAATAAGGTTGAATTGAACACCTGAAACCAAACCTTAGCCCAACTTAATCGAATCTGAACTTTGTTTTGAGGTTCATTGAACTTTGAACCTCGAGGTTCATTGAACTCCGAACCTCAAGGTTCAAGTTTTACGAACCCTGTGCCATTGATCTGGATTATACAAAAAATGAAATAGAAGAGGAAATAGAAATGCAAATATATATAAAGATATTGCAAAGTGTGCAGTGATATAGTGGAACCCAAACACTATTTAGCCAGGGGTTTGTTGAGAAGCTGGGAGCATTTATTGTGAAGCTTCACAGAAAAAGGCTGAATACATCAAGCAAATGAAGAAGCAATCTGTCCCATAGGCTATCTTTAGCCTCGTGGATGTTAAATAATTTCTTTATTTCTTTCTTTCTATTAATGAATGAAATGGAAAAACATTGTAAAATTCAAAGCAATACAAACTATCTAGAATGGTGGTAGCTTATTTTTTAAAATAGATGTATTGGCAATACTCATTTGAAAGAATGCGTTACAAGAGGGCAGAAGTGCCTTTTAATGTAAAGTATGATGCCCTAGGATGCAAAGACCTTAAAAATCCAAAACCCTAACCCTAAAAATGATGTGGCAAAAAAAATGTAGTTCTTGTGAAGGCTAGTTGATATGTCCTCTTCCAGGGGGCACAACTTTTGCATACAAACTCTGTTTAGGGCATTTTTTGTACTGTTACAAAACTCACTCCATGGTCTATGAGTTTGATAGGCTATGCAATCAAAGATTACAACCTATGCAAACTGTCAAAAACACAAAGAAAATGCATGAAAAATGTGTAGGAAGTTCAGGACCTGATAAACTGTACTAAAAATGCTAAAAAGTGGAACCACATTGAATCAGTGGAACAGGTGGATGGCCACTAGTATCCACTCTGATCACCTTGTCTTGTTGAGCTTCCTGTTTGCATAGAACTCTGTTGGGACAGCTAGGCAAATGGAAGAATGTACTTCACACAACTGAAGAGAAGTTCAACCTTCGTTCAACTTGCCAAACCAATATTAATTATAATGTCAAGCTTTTGCACTATGTTGTAATTAGTCAAGGACTAACATGCACCGCTCGTTATTTACATTACTGTATTTGTGAGTTTTGTTTCAAGTATCTGATAGAATCGTTCGATTCCAAAAACCTGTTTGATATATTGGTGTAGGCTCAGGAAGATTTGATTAATTACTCGTTTAAACTTTATCCCATCATAACATGTCAGAACGATTGCCATCAAATGTTATTCTCGAATCATTAGGACACTAGTCAAGTTTGAGCAGAGTTTGCTTTTGATCAAGGTATTAAAAGGATGGATGATCATGCTTCCCCTTTGCTGATACTCAATCGTGGAGAAAATTAAAGAATTTTCAGCATGATGGAAGCATAAATAAGAGAAGAAGGAAAGGAGAAAGAGCAATATATTGATGGGCTCTTAGGAATCTCAGGGATGATCTCCAAAGCCACAACAGGTTAAATCGGGTAATTTATGAAGTCGTTTAAGATTACTGTTTGGTGTAAGTTTTAAACAATTTTTGACAAAATATATAGTCAATTTGATAGTGGTTTTTTGGCTTTTGGTACCCACAGTTTGTGTAGTGCTTTCCATATGTTAGAGGTTTTGCTGTAGGAAATTAATTAAGATGTTGGTAAAACCAATGATAATGGGTACCTTGCCAAAGACCCCGATTTGGTATTTGGGTTAAGGATCCATATACATATAAAATGTTTTGAGTTGCTTTTCCCTTGGGCAATGCTATCGATAAGTACAAGGCCTATGCCCTTATGATGAAAGACATAAATATGAGTATTGCTGGCACATATGTTGTGCTCCTTTGAGTGTTTTGATTGTTGAGATTTATGTTAATTAAATTTGGAAAAAATCTCATGAATGTGACAACAATAGGATTTGTTGCTAAATTAACTCCATTTAATTCTGATGAGGATTTATTGCATCCTATATTTGTTGTGAGTGAATTTATGATTCAGTTTCTACTCCCAGCTATAAAAAGTAAGCCTGTAGAGGATATGAATGATGAGAAGGTGTGAGGAAGAGGAATTCCAGATGTGCAAATCTGTTATTGTAACTCCTGTTGAGTAATAAGATTGCCGATGCTTAAACAAATGCCCCTCAAGTAGGCGAAGAAGGATAATAAATTATCACCATAGTATTATGGTCATTACAAGGTGTTGCAAAAGATTGGTACTATGGCATACAAATTGGAGCTTCCTGCATCTTCCCAAGTGCACCCAGTTTTCCATGTTTCATGTTTAAAGAAGATTATAGGTGACAAGCTCCTAGTTCAAACAATATTGCTAGAACTTGATGAGGAAGGAAAAATCATATTGGAACCTAAAACAATCATGAAAACAAGAACTCGGCAACTATGAAATCGATCAATTTTAGAGTATCTCATCAAGTGGAAGGACTTACCCGCTGAAGATTCCACATGGGAGGATGAAAATTTTATACAAAAGCATCCAGAATTACTCAAGTTTTGAGGACAACAATTTTTTAAAGGAGGGGCATGTTAGGTCCCTATAATACTAGTGTATTCCCTCATTGTTATTGTCAGTGTAGCCACCTTATTGTTATTGTTGTGCCCATGTAGTCCCTGTATTGTTATTATTGTGCCCCATAGAAGCCCACTATTGTTATTATTGTGCCCTTACATTATTATTGTTATGTCGACCCTGATTATATTGTGACCCCTTAGACTCCTATATATAGAAATGAGGTTTTGTGTTCTCTCCATTGTTTATTTTTCTGTTTTAAGAATTTGTTTGCAGGTAATTTATGTACAAGGTTAAAACCTAAATTTTCTAGATCATAGCCCCCATTGAAGGATTCTATGTTTTGTCAAGAGTCAAAAGAGTTATTGTCACAATTATTAGACCCTTCTTGGGATTTTGTATCATGTAAAGAAATTTATTTTTGAGTCAAAGTAGTCATTTTATACCTCCTCACCGAGTTGGCCCTATTGGAGGCAATTCAACCTCATGGAAGCAATATAAATAGAGGGAGCTCATCTCACTTGGAAGCACAATCACATAAGTTTGATCTACATAGAGAAAGAGGACGAAAAGGAGAGCGAAGTGAAGGAGAAGAATACCTAAACCAAGAAAAAGAAAAATTTAAGTTTATGGGAATCTCTCTCACATGTGCGAAGTTTTCTAGGGTTTTTGGACTGAAGCTGGGGACCAAAATTTCTAAATTAATTGCAAGTCCAAAATTCTAAACCCGAGGGCCGAAATTATCGATTGAAACTGCATTTAAGAGCTGACACTTGGAACTTTGAAAGATATCATCTACTTGAAGGAAGGGCTGACTTGGTGATTAGAGTAGGTCTTTGTCTAGGTATAAAAGGTCTTGGATTGTCTCATCTTAATTTGAATATACTAGTGGAAGAGTTGGACTGGGTTTTCCCCGAGATATAGGTTTTTCCCTAGCTAAGTGCCTACATCTTGTGGCCCTTGTTGTGATTTTCATTGTTTTTCATTTGCCTTGATGAAAGGAACATAATAAATTAAAATAAGAGCTAGTAAGAAAAAAAGAGAAACCACAAGAAAATGTCAAAGTTTGAGAGAAATCTACCTAAAGAACCTAATCCATATAATGCCCTATATTTCTCAACATGGTATTAGAGCTTGGTTAATTGGCATAAGGGTAGTTAGAAAGTCATAACAAGCAATAGACGGCTTCAATACAAGGGATATAATTGAGTTATAGAGGACCGAACACCTACAGAAAAGAAGAACGAATACTGGGCACATTTATAAGTGACTTGGCCGCAAGCCTGAAATAGAAGATCATTTTTTTTGGGAAACTAGAGGCTTTGTCCTAGAGGACTGAAGGGCTAATGTTGCAACCAATGGAAGGTCGAGCTATCTAGAGAAGAGAGCGTAGGTGTAATGCTTCTCTATAAGGTCCGAAATTATCATTTAAGAGTCATTTCTATGCTACAAAATTTGTGAATATACTATAATTTACATCAGTCCTCAAAAGAGCGAGTTAGTTGATTTTTTTTTTTTTTTTGCATGTGGTTCACGAGCACCGTGGTCAGTGAGTGATCGCTACGTCCACGGAAAAATCTGGGCAATAGCTAGGCTAAATCGCCCCTCGGCCCACTGCAAGACCTGACCCCAAGGGCTTCGGGTGGATTCGACCTTGTGACCTCTCGATGGCGAGGCACGATTTTTGACCAACTGAGCTAACCCTTGGGGCTAGCGAGTTAGTTGAATATATTACAAGTTCATTTTGCATTCATAGTCACTGTGGAAAGCAATTGATATCCTTCAAAATTTTGAGCTTAAATATAAATTTGAAGCTCTAAAACTAGCCATCGTCACCTTCAGAAAGGAGCCGGAAATTTGAGCAAGGTTGAGTCAAATTGATCTATAACCCTCCTTCATGTCATCATCTTGGAGCAAGCAATACATTGATCTTATAGTTATATGTCGAGTCAAGTTTGGTGGTAAAATGTGGTTTCCTACAGATCTGACTGGTAATGCTCTTATGGCTATGAACGAGCAGAGATATGATTTTTGTGCTAGATCCACCAGGCTCCTGAGAAGATCCAGGCCCCATTCGTGTTTGTGGCATCCATCGCTCACTATAGAACCCCTGCAAAATTTTGGGGAGGGCATAAAGTCTGCCTTCATGTTCTGTTGATTGATCTTTCTGAAAGTCCTAATTATCATTCTCCATTCCCATCTAGGAGTTCGATACCAGAGTTCAAGGCTATCAAAAATTCCTTTATCAGATCCACAAGCAACAAGATCAGGTCCTGGCGACGACGTGAGAGATGGATTTGTAGTCTGAAGTAGATTGATCGCATAAGGAAAACAAGTAGATAGAGGAGATCTCGCCATTGCTCCACGCTCCT
This sequence comes from Pinus taeda, assembly GCA_000404065.3. NCBI lineage: Eukaryota > Viridiplantae > Streptophyta > Pinopsida > Pinales > Pinaceae > Pinus > Pinus taeda. The sequence continues at coordinate 34,132 of APFE030874092.1, forward strand.
GATGGAATCACCAGTCGACATGATGTTAGATGTATGAGACAAAAGAATAAAAAAAATGTTTATCTGATATTGATGAAATACTCCAGGGTTTTTCCATGAGTTGGTGCATGACACATTTACTATTAAAGACTTCTTCCTTCCTTGAGTCAGAAATTCTTTCAGAGATGCATAAGTTTGATTCTTCCTTCAAGAACAAGATTATTTTAATGTTTAAGAGAGGAGGGTCCACAAGTCGACTTACTGTCTCCTTGTTTAGGATTTGACCATGAATCTATATACTCATAACAAAGGATCTAGTAACTATTCTACCACCTGTAATATTTCTATGCATAGATCTTAATACAACGCATGAATATAACCCCTTGAAGTACCTCAATTACACAGATCACATCCCATATCCATCGATGCCAGTGGCAGAAGGATTTTCAGAGGCACACATTGTAAGACCGCCAAGGGGTGTTGTTATACTATCGAGTGTTGCAAACACCACTCAACACTGTTCACTCTCGCTGAGTGGCCCGGAGAATGACAAAAACGATGGGGATCTATGGAGCTCAACGTGCCGAATGGAATCCTTGAACAAAAACTATATCGTTGCTTGCTCATTGCCACAACAACAATTTCAATAAGATATGAAGACAAAGCCCCGAATCTAGCAGCAGATCGCCCACCAGTAACAGTTCTTCTCATAGATCTGCAGATCAAGACACTGGATTTGGATAATTGCGATCCCATAAGGGAATATCGATGTCAAAATAGAGAAGTAGACCTATATCTGGGGAGTCTGCTTCACTTCTCGCCGGTAGAGACTATTCCTCCTACATAGTGGGTGGCTCTGCTGATCTGGCCATTGTATGCTCGAGAAATGATCGATCAAAGCCTGTCAAATAGGAATACACTCACAGTAGATCGGGATCTGATCTAAATTTTTATCAGAATGTTGCAAGGGAGGACTATCTGCAAGTAGATCTGGAACGAGAGGCGGATTCAAGATTTAAAGTGTGAGATACAGAAACAACTGGGTATATTAGCAAGTATGCAAAGCTTGATTTATGCAGGACAAATTTTGCAGGGGAACTTCACACTATAGGATTATGGCATTGCCACAGATTCGACCATTATCCTTAATCTGAGATTGTGTGGTGGATGCTCTGGGACTAGCTCAAAGGGCACAAACTCTTTTAGAGACGCAGTTAAAGGGAAGGAGGAATCCCAAACCAAACCAACACCATTCCCAGAACTACCTGTGCCCTATATCGTGGAGAAAAAATCCGAGATACCAACCTTGGTAGTCTCTTTGCCTGAGGTAAATGAGATTTATGTAGATTTCCATACCAAAGCAATCATATCTAGATTTATTGGTTTTTGGCCTAAATCAGACGCTCTATATCAATGGATATTCTCTACATGAACTTAGAATTGTGATATTCATTTATGTTCCAAGGGGTTTTTTATTGTCAGATTTGAAACAGTAAAAGATAAGGATTATGCCCTTAACAAGGGACCATGGTTCTGGGGCAATGCAAGACTATTCATGATCCCTTGGTTTCCAAGTTTTTATGCCACCACTATGGTGGTATCCAAAATGCTTGTATGGGTCAGGATACACAATCTACCACTACATTTCTGGCACCACAATGTATTAGGAGGAATAGGGAATTCCTTGGGCAAATTTCTTAAGATTGATGCAAATAGAGTCTCAAGAGGCATATTTACTTTTTCCAGAATATGCGTTGAAGTAGATCTTAGTCAAGGTTTACCTGATCACATTATGCTAGTTCACAACAATATACAATGGACTCAACCACTAGATTACAAAAATATGGCATTCCCTTACTATGGATGTCTACAAATAGGCCACCTTCAAAGTGCATGCCCACAAACTAAAAAAGGCCTTAAAAGAAATAAGAAACAATCCCAAAAGCCAAAAGGTTGGCAATGCATTGATCTTCCGGGAGAATGTTATGAAACTAGCTCAAGAAAAAGAGAGAAAAGATAGATCAACGCCTGAGAATTTAGCCTCTTTGAGGGGGCAACCTCCTTTACATTACATAAATGAACAATTCTTGGATGATTCAAATGACAAAACCTCCTTTCTATATATAGGAGTCTAAGGAGTCACAATATAACCCAGCCGACCTAACAATAAAATATAAAGCCACAAAAATAATAATAGAGGGATTCTATGGGGCACA
>APFE030874095.1:4113-17845 GCA_000404065.3 Pinus taeda
TATCTTTTCTATCTTTTTGTGAGCTGGTTTCATAACATTTGGTATCAGAGCTTTGGATTCTAGGGTTTCGCTGCTCCAAACAAGTCATCGTGGAATTTTCGCTATAAATTGTTTTCGGTGACGTTTCAGAAGTCGCAAAAAAAACCCATTTGAGAAGACTTGGCGCTGAACTTTGGGTCCGAATTTCAGAGCGTTGCGCGGGATATTTTTGGAGATATGATCTGAGGAAGTTGGCCTTTTTGCAGACTCCTGAATTACACTCAAAACAGGTGACCTGGGGAACATCGTCATAACTTTCTTTCTGAGAATCGGATTGAAATTTCGTAAGAAGTTACAGAAAGAGGACGAACTGTAGTTTTAATTTATATATCTTTTAGAGTCAAAGGTTGAAACAGTGACACGTGGCACGTCATACAAGTTCGCTCTACTGAATTAGTCTACAATCAGGTCACTGTGGGAGATTTGGCATAACACTTCATTGGAGAATCCAATTGGGGTTAGACTGGTGGCATTGGAAAGGGGACACAGAGGGCTACTACAGGTCATAGTTTTAGAGCTTAAATATCTGAAAGTACAAAGTTACAGTCATTTCAAGATTGAGCTCCTAAAATCAAGAAAAAGCAAGATGAAGAAGTTTGATGGCAAGGATCCGGTAAATTGGATACGTCAGATGGAGCAATATTTTGATCTACATGGTGTACCACTGTTACAAAAGGTATGTATTGCATCTTTATATTTAGAACCGGATCAATTTTTATGGTATAAAGGGCTTTGTTCTCGTAAAAAACTTGTTACGTGGTCAATTTTCACGGAGGAAATGATAGCACATTATGAGGATACAAAGAGCAACACCTTCTTTAGAGCAACACCACAACAATTGAAAAGAGTAAAAGGGCTTTGTGACATACTAGAAAGTAAAATTATGGCAACAATGAATTCTACTCCTCACAGCTATGAAGATGGAAGTGTTGTTTCTCCTAGCCTTCCACGACCTACAAGGGTTACACCACAACAATTGGAAGAAAAAAGAGAAAAAGGGCTTTGTTACAATTGTGATAGCAAATGCACTAAAGGTCATAAGTGTGTTGAGAAGAAATTATTTTACATAGAGTATGAAGAGGAGGAAGAAAAGGATCAAGAAACATCGAAAGAAGAGGATATACGCCAGGATCCAACCCCAAAGATAGAGAAACAAAAGTCCCAAGATCAAGATGATTCCCTTCGATATGGGCCAGGGCAGAGCTATGCAGGGAAACATGGAAGGGAAATTAACAGTTCTAGATCAGAAGGACGTTGGAGCACTGGTAATGGTGGATGGAAAGAAGTCAACCATGGTGCTGGTAGGGACTATAGGCTAGAATCAAGGCACAATGTCTTAGAAGAGTCACTTCTTTGGCCACAATATGAAGACCATGACACAGATAATAGGGTGGAAGCCACTCCCAGAGGAGCTGTGGACCAGTCTACTGTTACATTGGCTCCCAAATTGATGATTCCACAACCAGACTTAAAACCATTTGCTAAGAAGTCTGGGAGAATGGATCCTGTTTTACCTGTTTCCAAATGGGCTCGAGAGGATGATGGAAGTGATGCTGAAGACAAGCAGGATCCTCGAGGTCTTGGTTTGAGTTATTCTTCCTCAAGTGAGGATAGTCTTTCTGGCAAGGGAAAAGGTGAAGAACAAGAAATGGCTGTGGAGAATAGCTTTCCTGCAGTCATCGATACTGGAATGAATGAAGAACACAGGCAAAAGTTACGGAGATTGGAAGTTGCAGTAATGGAGTATCATGAGTCTCTTGAAGAATGTGGCAAAAACAATTCAGATGAAATTGAAAGGAAAGTATCTGCTCACAGAAGCAAACTGAAAGCTGAATTTGGTTTAATGGATGAAGCAGCTGACAATGACAAAAATAATAGTCGCATCTCAGAGAGCAGCTCCCCTGATCGAAAGGAACGGTGGGACGGGCATAGGTATTCATCTTCAAAGAAGCATAGTCAAAGCCACAGCTGCAGCAGGAGCCCTCATAAATCCAGTAGAGACAGGGAGAGAGAGAGGGACAAGGATGGTGAGAGAGATCGTGATCGTGTTCATCACCGGCATAGAGATCGTGACAGAGACAGGAATCATGACATTCAAACAATATTGCCAGAAATTGAAGAGGAAGGAAAAACCATATTGGAACCGGGAGCAGTCACAGAAACAAGAACCCGACAGCTACGAAATCGATCAATTTCAGAGTATCTCATCAAGTGGAAGAACTTACCCGCTGAAGATTCCACATGGGAGGACAAGAATTTTATACAGAAGCATCAAGAACTACTCAAGCGTTGAGCACAACGCTTTTTGAAGGAGAGGGGCATGTTAGGCCCCTATACTACTAATGTAACCCCTTATTGTTATTAGTACAACCCACTTATTATATTGATGTACCCATGTAGTGCCCATATTGTTACTATTGTGCCCATAAACCCCATTATTATTTATTATTTGTGCCTGGCATTTATTATTGTTATGTAGGCTCTGATTTGTTATTGGTCCCTTAGATCCTATTTATTTAGAGAGGAGGTCTTTTCATTTGAATCATCTAAGAATTGTTCATTTATGTAATGTAAAGGAGGTTGCCCCCTCGAAGAGGCTAAATTCTAAGTCGTTGATCTATCTTTTCTATCTTTTTGTGAGCTGGTTTCATAACACCTACCCTATCCTCTTGATTGAAGTTATCATTTTCCCCATTGAAAGAATGATTATGACTAGGTATCTCATGTATAAAAAGAAGTTATACAACATGGAAGCCAAGAAGATTCCTAAAATTACTTCTAACTCTAGCCAAAACCCTTACCTCTAGTGTTAATCACACAAGAATAATGGACAACCAAATAGGATAAATGTGAATTACATTTCTATTAACAAAGATATAAATTTATAATACATTCTTGTGACCTTTGGTATTCATATACCAAGGTTTCTCTTGGACTTTGGTGACTCTTCACATTCCACACCAACCCTTAACAGATTAGGTGTCCAACATTCCCCCCTTAATCCGAAGGGGTATATATGAGTCTAAGAATAGACTCTAATACAAAAATACAACAATGCATGACAAAAATAAGTTGAAGGTTATCTCTTAGATAATTGCATAAGGTGGGAGAACTCTAAGTCTCAACTGGCGATGCTTTAAGGATAACCACAAACACTGGAACGCTTAGTGCAGTTCTTGTAACTCTTCCAAATATGGCTAGAAGTTGAAGGCTTCTGCTAGAGGAAGTGCTCCTTAATTATTTGAAGTGGGAGACCTTCAAACTAGAAAAAGGGAGGTCTTCAAGCTACGGTGGTTTAAGGAAGGCTACCAACCAAAGGAACGCTTAGTGTGATTCCCAAAACTCTTCCAAATCTGGCAAGAATTTGAAGTCTTCTGCTAGAGGAAGTGCTCCTTAATTCTTTGAAGAGGGAGACCTTCAACTTGGAAAAGGGGGTTCTACAACCTGCAGTGGTTTAAGGAAGACCACTAACCAAATGCATGCTCAAAGGCTTCTTTGTGTCTCTAGCTACAAATTGGAATTTGGGTATGCCTGTCTCTAGTTGTAGGCTCAGGAAGGAGGTTCAGGTTGTGGCTCAAACTCACTTGATTTATCTTTGAAACTTGTAGATGACCATCAATTACCCCCCTATAAGATACAAGGTGAGAATATGATGAAAGCAACAACAAGACTTTTCAAAAGTCGAGAACAAATTATGTGATATGAGTGAAATATCTTCTTGCCTATTGAAGCACATTGCCAAGAAGCGATCCATCCAAGGTAAATATTTGTTCTTGTAGGAGGCTTGTTTCTGAATCATCTATTTGAATCATGATTGTGCTGACCACAATTCTCACATGGATAAGATCAAAACAATGATCTTTTGCTTGGCCAACCCTGTGGCATTTGACAATTTTTTGTTGCGGAGGAGGAGTAGGTGATTATGAGTTGTCCTTAAGAAATCTAGCACTCGAAAATTGGATTTCACATAGAATAGTTTGGATTATGAAAGGAAACATCCTTGTCATGTCCAAGATCAATTTTTTCTTACTTTTGACAAGCTCTTCCCAAGGTTTGATGATGGGCTTGGGAAGTGCAGGCTAAATTTATACTTTGGCATGTAAATTTTTTCTCGAATCAACCTCAACTTTACTATCTTGATTAATTTAATCATGTTGATCGGAGTCAACTTCAAACTAAAAAAGGGGATTTTTCTGAACAAAATCAAGTTCAAAAGGATGAATCTTTTGTTGTAAGTCCTCTCGCTGTAGTTATGACTCAAGCTGCAAAAACTCTATCTTTCCTTGTGCATTTTGCAAGCAAGTTTGAAAAGATTTTCCTTACTGACTTTTACCATCCCATCAATAGTGGAATGGATTAGGGTATTCAATACCTTTAATGCATCATCAAGTCAATCCAATTCACAACAATTCTTCAAGTACAAATGCACTTGCTTAGAATGTAAAATTACTAGTGAACTTATGAATAGATAATTTATACAATGCCAAATAACTGCAACTTTAATGAATATAAATAGTCCCTAATGCATATGAAAGTTGTGCACCAATATCATTAATTGCCTTGGGTTTTAGGAGCACTGATAGGAGTAAACATCTCACTATGCAATACTCACTGAACTTGTGGTTAGAGGAGCATCAATATTATACTACTTTCATAAGATTTTCAGAGTATCTCCTTCCAATCCTTTAAATTGAGAAAGGTTCACATGGAATACCTAGATAATTCAGCTTAGACTCTATCTTACATTCAAAAAGTGGTTTGAACTCGTAAGATTCTTCTCAGGTGCCTCAAAGGGTGTTTGTGCATATCCCACACTTATGAATGTAGAATGAAGGGGCGAAAGTTTCATAAAAGAATTTTCATTATTTTTGTTAAATGAGACCCACAAATGATAGAAACATGTAGGTAGCCCATGGCTACTCCATCCTTCAATATAAATGTGCAATTCTTATAATAGTTAGAGCTGGAGTGCCATTCACATATTTCACTCTTGTTCACCTCTTGCAAGAATTATTCTCTTCTTTTGGTTAAGTGCAAAAAAAGTGGAATCTCAGGTTTGTTTTAAAATATTGGGTTAACACACACTATGAAATATAGCATTCACGATCACATAACAAACAAATGAATATATATATATATATATATATCATGCACAATATGCAGACCCCATTAGATGTGGATCATTGAAATGCTTCCTTAATGTGCGCATCTAACAATCGTAGTGAACGCTCCACTACAACTGAGCTCGGTCATTTTTGTGATGGAAGTAAAGGTCGACCTCAACATCAAGAAAAATTTCAATTTCAAATTCAACGCACATATGAACAATGACACCAATAAAATTCCACGCACATATGAAGGAGATAAACCAACGCACCGCAATCAACATATTTTAACGCACATCCAGGTGTTCAAGCTCAATGCATTATAACTTCTATGTTGCATAAATATGAACCAGTGCATCCCATCATACATGAATCAATGTATGCCTTCATACATCCTACATGAACCAATGCATATGCAAATTTTGTGCCAGCATATAATATGAACTGAGATAGGTTCGACCAACAGACATTACAATAATGTATACATATGAATGTCAATGCATCTATAACTTCAATGCAGGATTTTAATTAACTCATGCAAAATTAAACTATTCAACTAAGTTCTACCCTTCACCATAGTCCAGGACATATTTAATGACCAACCACTACAATGCACTGTTCAATGCATATAAATAATCAATTAATTCTTAGAAATGGTTGATATTAAATGAACATACCATGATTTAATTAACTCGTATGATATACACCTCTCAACAATCTCTTGTTGAAAATGTTGGATTCAACATTGTGTGTGAATCGTTAGGAATTACACATGGAGACTGCGCACTGGGGCATTCCAAACATTCAAAATTTTACCAATATGTAGTGGGTGTTGTTATCTCAAAATCAAGCACTGGAAGGCTGCAGACCAGGCTAACTTCAAGTAACTATTTCAAACCAGACTTTGGCTAAAGCTTAGCCTCTTTAGCCTGAGAGGGCTCTCTCAAAGGTTATTAATGTTAATCTATGACAAGATGGCTAACTCTTATAAGACACAATGAACAAGTATGCTGGCTGGACAAAATATTAAATTGATTCCCATTGGGTTATGGAGTCACTCATACCTCAGTAAACAACAGCACTATCTTTCCATAGAAATCAGGGCACTTAACATCTAAATGTTCAAACATAACTCACATGAAACCACAGTTTGCAAAGGCATACAGGAAGTCAGAGCATGATTAATGAGTTCTGAGTGATTATGCATTTGTAAAACTGTAAAAGAACATTAAAGAAGTATACCATCACACATTTGAACAAGGAGATCCATTGTGAATCCTGAGAAGGAAAACAATCATTTGTATTACTAAACTTCTGTTTATACATAAGCCAAAACAATCCTCTGTTTTTATAAAAATATCCAACCCTTGTTACATTGTTGTCTCAGCTATATATAATCCTTATTCTAACTAATTTGAGTTTCCTCCTCCAGCATGAGGGGAACTTTAACTCGATCCTTATCTCTAATGACACCTATCAGCTATTTAACTAACTATTAAATACAATAAAGTGCTGATTGGAATTTTAAAGAGTTCTAAATTAACTAAGACTCTAATTCCACTTTCCATGCAATGGTGGCTTCTTCTTGTTCTTTGACACCTGGTCCTCTTTAGATTTAGCTGAGCTGGATGTTAAATACGCCATATTGACCTTGAACGCTGAATCCTTTACTGCCCCGTAGTATTAGGAGACTGTCCTTTGTTTCTCGGCCCCTGTTTTCCTTAAATTGCTCGAATGTATAACAGTATGTCTTCTGGCCTTTAATAACCCAAGGTATGGAATGCTGCCACGTTTTTGATGTGCTGTAGGCTGCATTTTGGGCCATAATTCAATTTCCGCATCAACTATGCTTCTGTAATCCATGATTAAGTCCTATATTCTCGTATGCTTTGAACAACGCCAGATATCCTGTGTATCATATAACTTCCACAACAAAATTGCCACAATAATCAGAGGTCCAGGAGTTATATTGCGCACCTTTGTAAGGGGCTACCTTGTATCCTCTACTACAATCCCAGCCCTAGTAAGAGAATTAGAAGAACAAATACTCACAGCAATAACAACCTTCGTATTTGTCTTGTGTGGAGACGTGATGTCTCATGATACCAACCGGAGATGCTTAGACAATTCTCAGCATATTTTAAGAATTTAGTAATGACAATTTGTTGTGGAAGCTGTCTCAAATTTACCATCCTTGAGTGGCACTGTCGATCTATCTAGCATAACTGGACCAGCATACTGATAGCCTTTGCGAACTGACGGAACCTGAGAAGATGACCTTTGCATCCGCGCACTGGTGACGCTTGACCTGTCATCCACTGCTCCTTGCAAAGATATTCTCCTTCTTTCACTTGATTTGCTTGGATGAAATTCCTGGTGGCGTCTCTGCATAAGTTTACTCTGACCTGCCTACCCTCCTTCAGAGATTCGAAGACTATGAGCACGAACTCTAGCCTGGATCGTAACAAGGGATTGCATACACCTGAGCGTTTCGGTTGCTTCCTTTCTTACGATATGTCCACGAACTAATGCCTGCAATTTCAATATATGCCACTCGTAATGGTCTCAAGTATGAGATTGTGTTTTCACAAGGACTCTTGTCAATTTGGGTTCCTCATCCAATTCTAACCCAATCTTGCTTCCCGTTGAAGAATCTCTTCAGAAAACTTTATTAAAATAGTTGTTCGAGGCCGAGGCTGACCCTCCACAGGCACGAAGTGTGCCGACACTAGTGCTGGAAAACCTGCACCGTCTAAGACACCCTTTACAATTCCTGCAACAAATGCCCCACAGTTGAAGTTTCCCATGTCCTTTGGGACTGAAATAAATCTATTGACAAGAAGTTCCCTTTCACTAATCATATAGTCATCTTCATGTTCTGCTCCTTTTTTAAGCGAGTCAGCAACCTTTCCAAACAAAGATTTCCATACTGTACTGTGTATAAAGGAAAGAATGCCCAATAATCGTGTCTCTCTCCTGTCATGGCAGAATAGACGCTTGCAGAAATAACAATCATTCTATATATCTAAACCTTCACCTTGCATCTGAAAATTGAAACGATTTCACGGGTTGCCTCACATAATCTGTGCAGAAAGATGAATTAAAGAATCCCTCGAGGCCCCACTCATTCTATTAGTGCATATGTAATAAGGAAGCACTCCAGGTACTAATCAGCATGGACCAAATCTCCATAATCATCTTCTTCCCACATGATAGTCACACCACTCTTACAAAAGATCACTTGCAAACCTCCAGAGTTGTTTTTCATCTTGCAAACCACGATGCAACTATAGCAACATATGTAACAGGGCAGCACAAGGTTTGCAGTCACCATTCTATAAAGAAGGATCAGGTGCTAATTTCTCACACAACACAACCCTGCCTTGCGCTGTCTCTTCCACAACATATTACTAGCCTAGAGATCAAGATGACTCTGTGCAAAGAAGATTGCATGAAATTATAATATGGTACAATACTGATGATATTAATGACATGTGTTTGAGTTCCACTGCTCTTTCAACGTTCGCTTACAGCCGCTACAACAATTTTCTAGGATCCCCTGTAACTGCAACTCATAGACAACTCTTGTTTTCGAGAATCATCTTGTGAGGAACGCTCATCCATCCCATATATGAATCAAAGTGCTCTCTCAATTTGATAACCTCTTCTCAAAGCAACTTCTCGTTCCAGATGTGCACAATAGCTCTCAAACACACTAACAGTTACATATCATCAAGAAACTTGGCAGCAACCATCACACTAGTGATTACAAGTCTACATACATTCTGAGAAGTAATATGAAACCCTAAATTGAGTTGAATCAAGTGGTCGATATACGCATATGCAACTACAAAAACAGAGGGACTACAGTGCACATACTTGAAAATCCTCTCCAAATACTGCTCAATGCTGATGTCTGGAATTCGAATGCCATGAAAAACCCCCAACCTTGGAGGTGATAAACACTGACTTGTAGATGTCGATTGTCTCTCATTTCTAACCACAATAGAATGAATATGCAGTACAGCTTTATAACCAGCAGTAAATATTGCTTTATGTTCCAGTAGTTCTAATATCTATAACTGAGCCTCAAACTCCAGCACTGCTTGAATTGGATTTGAAATGGAAGACAAAACAAAACCTGTAGAGATGTCATCTTCTTCAACACCAGATAATTTCCCCCTAACATTTTCTCCAGGCCTTGCATACTTTATTTCATCACTTTCACGATAAACCTGGACACGCAAATATAGAATGGAATTGAAATTACTTATCCAACCCAATTTCCACAGGAAACTGTCTCATGGTTTGCCACTCATGCTTTTTGTTGGCCATAACATTGGACCATTTCAGTAATGTAGGGAGGGCCTGACAACCCGCTGAGATAGTTACGTGAAGTGGGCTCTTGTAAGATTGACCCAAAAGACTGCAACATTCTTGTGTTAATTCTAATGAAAAGGGCATCCCAGTGAGAAGATGAAAGCAATTCTGAATAAGGAGACTTCTCAAGAGGGTCTGTCCATAATAGACAACCCATAAGCTTTTGTATTTCCTCCATGTGAAGGGGTGGAAAGGGTGCAAAAGAACTCCTTCCAAAAGTCAGAGCATCCCTTTGGATACCTCTTTCTAGAATTTGCATGTATTGTAATGCATGCAACTTAAATTCCAGAGAAGATCCCTTCCGTAGAAGTTCATCACTGTGAGCACTGGCCCATGCAAGAGCCGGCTGAAGATTCCTTGCCTTCATTTGTTCTAGCATCTCATACATTTCTACGAAGGGGGCTTTCAAAGAAGCTGCCCCAGATTCATTAGCTTCACTAATGAAACAATCTCCAAGTTCAAACAATCCTTGCCTGTAAAAGTGTAATGCAATTATCATGTTTATAATATGCCTATCAAATTCCACTTCTCTGTATGCCTTAGCCATATCAGGGTAAAATTGTTTGTCAACTATTTTCCCATATTTACTCAAAGCAACATTCAGTTCTTTTTGTGATCCTCCCAGCTGATTGGTTGGCCCTATTTCATTCAACTTTGCATTCAACTCTGGAATAACAGCATTCTGATCAACACCGGAGCCTTCTAAAGAACTCAAAATTTTATTCAAAGCAAGCTCAATAGCTACAACTTTCACGTGAACCTTATTTGGAATTATAGTTAAGCTGTCTCCTTGCCTTACAGTGCCTGACTCTGTTTTTTGGGATCTTGTCTTTGATGTTAGTACCATAAAAGCATAATGTGCAGCTACAGCAGTTTCGTAGCGCACTACGAAACTGCTGTGTGATTTAAAAACACAGTTTCACGTCAAAAATTCAACTCTCTTGATCTTACCTTTTTCCTTTGAAATATTTTCATTGATAACAGGTGTTATGCAGCTAATGGCATAATAATGGTTCGAATCCTTATGAACTCATGCCATCGCCATCGAGGTTGTGCCCTAGCTTTTCAAGCTAGTATTTTGAATGACCTCTGCTAGTAGGTATACCGTCCAAAATATGTCAGTGAAATGTGGATGCTTGCAAATTAGCAAAGAATATAATTGAAAAAACATAAGTAGGAGACATTTATAAAATGTTTGGTGCACCCACTGTCAGGAGAACAATCCATGGACATGGTGGGTAGGGAGCATTAGGGGTTTTTGTTTTTTTTATATGTAAGAGTTAAGAGACCAGTGAACATTGAGAAAACAAAGGTGAAACTTTATAGTAGTGGTCAGATCCATAAAGGCCACAAAACAAGTGGCTCAAATTAGAACACTCACTTTGATACCATGTTAAACATACAACAATAATGGAGAACCAAATAGGATAAACTTGAATTACATTTCTATTAACAAAAATATACATTTATAATACATTCTTGTGACCCTTGGTCCTCATATACCAAGTGGTCTCTTGGACTCCAGTGACTTTTCACATTCCACACTAGCCCTTAGTGGATTAGGTGTCCAACATCTAGCTCAAGTGAGGTTAGCATAAATATGCCTAGTCTTGGGTAGACTATTGAGGAGTAAAGGAGGAGATAATCTTGAAGAATAAGGATAATATTAAAATTATTATTAATTTCAAATTTAAGGATAACATGTGGGACAATGAGGAGCTAGAGGGGAAAAGGAAGCTAAGATACTATGAGGAGGTGAACAAGTCCACTCCTGAAAACTGAATTATCCTTCTATCATGACCAATGCTAAGAAGAAAATGAACATTGCCAAGATAATAACTAACTTCCATATGATCTTGAAAATGAAATCGAATGTTGGTCAATCTCCAAAACACCTTGGGATGAAAGAGTCTTCCACCTTTGCAATACTAAGAGGCTTGAAAAAGAAAAGAATTTTCTCTTGGATTGTCCAACCCTTACTCATATCCATTCTAATTTTCAAAATCTCCCTTCTTTTTTTATCATAGAAATAAAATGTTAAAGAATCTAAATTAAACTCTTACTTTCTTAAAGTCAAGTAGGTCATATGGGTCTTAGTGGATGTTAATCATCATCATCAAGTAAAACATTTTGACTCATCAAATGAAAATAAAATAAATAAATTTAATAATTATTAATAATTAAACTAGCCTAGATCCATCTTAATTTTGGATCTATCAAACGCCGAGAGGGACAAAATCTCTCAAGGTGCAAACTTTTCTTCAAGTTTACACTAAAAATAGGTTTGCAAATTGAGATATTTGATCTCTCTAATTGCTTGATAGATGTAAGTCAGTTTAATTATTAATAATTAATAATTATATTTATTTATTTATAGATTGATTTAACAATTTGAGGATGATCCTTTGTTTTTATCGGAAGCATTATATAGGTGACATGGTTTGTCAAGCATAGAATTCAAGAGTACATTGCGGACATTAAGCATAATCACTCTCTCTCTTCGGTTCTTGTTGAGCATTCTACAAAGACTAAGCATCACATTTGTGTTGAGGATGATCATGTCCTTGGCAAGATCCCTCATTATCATTATAGTAAGTTGTGGGAAGTCATTGAGATAAATAAGTGGATCACCAACAATCTTAATAGGGATGATGGTTGGAGAATCAATAGAAATTAGATCCCCACTCTCTCCTCAAGTCATTCTTCTTCTCGATTTTAATCTCTCTTTTTATTTTTATCTTTAATTTGTACTTATTTATTGTTATTCTTATTCCATTCTATTTTTTTTTTTACCTTTAGTTAATTATATTACCTTTCACGGTCATAACTTTTGGATGGCAGAGGCTCTGCAACTTGATCTAGGGTTGGCATTAGGGTTTGAATTTGGGTACCATGGTGGGAGGCGTAGGGGGGAGTGATGCTCCCTCCTATAGTCAAGTAGTCATGGATAGAAGCAAGGACACTGGAAAGCAGCGTTTCAAGAAACCTCTGGAGAAGGCAACAAAGGCAAGTAACACGGAAATATTGGGAAGAAGTAGACCTCATGAACATGAAGGGGATCAGCAGGAAGCTCGTAAGGAGAAGGAGAAAGGGGACAACAGTAAAAAAAACTACTTCTATAAGGACAACTGGGGTATGCAATGTTAAGAAATTTACTGCATAACATAAATAATTACTGAGAGGAATATATATAAGAAAATAACTAGCAACAACCATAAAAACATAAACGCAAATGTTTATCCGGGAAAACCCCAAATCCAGGGAAAAACCCAACCTAATAAGATCTCATTAGCATTGGCCAAAATCCTAGCCAATTCGACCAAGTGAGCCTTCACCGCTCACCTCCAGGTCTTGCATTACAATGAAATCCTTCCAGTCTTTTATAAGCTCCATTACATATCATACCACGGGAAGAATATTATGGGTGCACAATACCATGTGCCCCAAAACCATCACTGTTTAACTTGGTCAATTTTGACTCTATCATGAGTCAAGTTTACCTAACAATTCCCCCCTTAAACTTGACTTGGGGTTCCTTGACTAACTCCAGCCAAATCTGCTATGTGAGACAATCCTGCTCACTCTAGCTCTTACCCCCCTCAAAGTTTTTACCCGGGGTATTGTTAACCCGAAATCCCCCCTACCATCTAGGTCTAACCCAGACTTTACTGGTGATCACCGAGGGGTACACATGCCTTACCAGGTCTTACAATAGTATGCCCATTTACATGCAATAATTTTGACTTCATTATTTTTTTTTTTGTTTATTGTTATTGCGATTCTGATCCATCCTCAATTTTATTTGCTCAAAGACTTCTATCAAACCGCTCCAATTTCAAGTCCGATGATAACCTCGTAGATTCCAGCACCAGTGGCCTCACGTAGCAGAAAACAAACAATTTTTGAAGTCGCATAAACAATTTTCTTCTGTTGACCTTCTTTAAATAGTCGCATGAATCCCAAACAATTCGTCAGCATGTTCCAAATCGGTAAATATCGTAAATGCACTGCGATCCTTGGCAGTTACGACATTATGTTCCACACATTCTCCTTAAGGTTCTTCTGCGTACGGTTGTTCCACCATTACTTTCAGACCCAAATCTGAAAAAAAAAAGCTGCATTGATCTCATCAGGCACTATAAACCCGTGGCATCAAAATATCCCTTTGAAACCAATATCTGGCTCTGATACCAGTTGTTAGAAAATTT
>APFE030874108.1:0-19476 GCA_000404065.3 Pinus taeda
TCAATTTTGTCCCATGGTAGCTTGCATGTAGAGGCATCATGTGATCCATTTATTTTGCAGCGAATACAGTGTAAATCTTCCTTTTCTCCTTAAGAATGTTTGCCCCCCCCTGCCTCTGAAATATCTTCCTCTTCCTCTTCGTCCACCTCTTCCTCTTGTAGAATCTTGAGCAGGATGCTTTCCTTTATGAGCAAGGCACACAGTCTCTTCAGAAGATTCAGGGGTTGTCTTCTTTCCGAAAGCTTTCTCTCTTTCAACAAACTTTTTCACAAGAGAGTCAAAGGTTACACATCTTTGAGATTTCCATTTGCTTGCAAAGACTCAAGATAATTGGAGTAAGTAGGATAAAGTGCCTTGAGAAAAGCAATAAGAGGGATATCCAGCTCAACCTTAGTGGATTTGATATCATGCATTGTAGACTTTATTTCAGATGCAAGAGCAAGAGGATCATTATTTTGCAATTCAAGAGTGAAGAGTTTAATCATGAGTTGGACGACTTCAAGTGCAGAATCTGAGTCATAGAGTTCTTTCAGCTTTTGTAAAGCTTCAAAGGCAGTTGAATATGATGAAATATGGTGACTCACCTCTTTATTTACAGATGATGCGATTAATGCATAAGCTTTGTTGTTCTTGTTTTCCCAAATGGAAAGCTCTTTGTCTGAGGTAGGCTTTTCTGGGTCATTGTCTCCTTCCCCGACACACACTCCTTTCCACAACTCATTGAAGATGAGAGTGTGTTGTATCATCCGGGACCAATCAGCATAGTTCTCCTTGCCAGTGAGAACTATTCCTACCATAGAGATGATTGAATGCATTCTGTAAAAAAAACTTCTACTGATAGAAAAAAATACTTCTGCTGATATACAGTGAAATTGTTCTCAAAAGGGCAAAAAAGATTTCAAAGTCTTTATGCACTATGTTTTCTTCCAATGTTTCTATAAAATATCCTCCATATCACCTCCCCCCTTTTTCTTTAAAAAAACCATTCAAGATATTTCTATATACTTATATATATATATATTATTATATTATATATATATATATTTATATATTATATTATATATATATATATATTTTATATATATATATAGTATATCATTCATCATAATCTTTCACATGTATGTGCATAGGCAATAGAGATGCATTTAAAAGACCACCTGTATTAGTACATGTGCAGCAACATCAACCAGAGAAATTCGGGAATAAGAAGTCTCTCTCCTTTTTTTTTGTGTACATAAGGAGGGAATCGCAAAGCCCTCACAGCTTCATTGTGCATGTTAAGAGAAAAATCTATTCGAGAATTGAATGCGAGTTGAGGTTTATTTGTGGAATAATAATATAGACCAACGCAAAATTGCAGTTCAATACCATATAATCCACAACGCACAACACTTACGCTGTTCAATACTAAATACCATTCAAATCCGCATATATATCACCGCATATAACCATGCTACCAATGTAACATATATATCACCGCATAAAACATTTGAGCACTGTTTTAAACGCTGTGTTAAACCATGCTACCACTGTAACATATATATCACCGCATATATATATTTATTATTAATATTAAAATTTATTAATTATATTATATATTATATATATTCAAATGCAGTTCAATATGCAGTTTGATACCATATATAGCACGAACGCAAATCCAAAAACTGGACAGGCATATGTATATAGCATGAACGCAAGACTATTCAAAACTGGACGGGTATATGTATATAGCACGAATGCAAAACTGGACGGGCATATGTATATAGCAGGAACGCAAGACTATTCAAAACTGGACGGGTATATGTATATAGCACGAACGCAAAACTGGACGGGCAGATGTATAGCACG
Organism: Pinus taeda; assembly: GCA_000404065.3. Lineage (NCBI taxonomy): Eukaryota > Viridiplantae > Streptophyta > Pinopsida > Pinales > Pinaceae > Pinus > Pinus taeda. Next base: position 1,852 of record APFE030874108.1, read on the forward strand.
CAGCGTTATATGTATTAACGCAGACTTTCTTCTGGACAGCGTTAAAAAACACTTGGAAAACATATGTAAAAAGCTATAGCACATGTTATGAGCAGTGTTAAAATAATACCATATACCATAACCAGAGCTATGGACCTTCAAAACTTTGACAGCGTTATGAACCAAACCCCTAGGCGTTCAAAACCCACAACATTCATGTTCAATAGCTATTCAAACGCATTCAGTAACGCATGTGAGAATAATCAGGTGAATGAATTCAGGCAGTAGAGGCGCAGGTGCAATGACGCTCTTTTTGAAACGTTTATGACAGTCAGAGAACTGAACAGTCAGATAGAGGGGTAGCTAATTTTATGGAGAACCTACTCAGCTATATGGAGAGCAGACAGGGAGTTACAAGGGACACAAAGGCTAAAAAAGAGTTGGCTCTGATACCATGTCAGGCCAGGAGTAGCTCCAGTTTGGTAGAAAACTAATTCATGTATTATTCCATAGGTAACCCATTATTATATACAATAGGGAGTGATTGTTCAGTTCATCTCCTGATGGCTGTTCACCTTCCCAATTTATTTTATTTACATAAAATTCCCAATCATGAAGATTAGGTGTCAACATTGTGAATCATGATGGATTGCTTGATATTCAATGAACAAATTTTATTGGAAAAGAATAAATAAAGATTGATTTGAGCAAAAAGAATATAGAGTCATGGATACAAATTGCCAATATAAATTATTCTATCTAAGTGTTTTATGTAAATAAATCATGCATTGGTTTAATGCCTTCATAATGTTTATGATGGACTTTTGAAATATATATTTTTAGGATTCAATAAAGTAATTCCATATTAGGTGAGAAATATTTGACTCAGCATCTGCCTTTTATTTTATAGGTATGGCGATATAATGATTAGGATGTTCTAGACATTTGTGCAATTTTGAATTTTCACTAAGTTTTAAAGTGTTGAATACTTTTATCTAAACATGGAAATATCCAAAATTTGACAGATTTTTCAGAAATTTTAAATGAAGTTTATTATTGTGCATTAATTTGGGATTAAATTACACGTTATTTATGGCTAGATTGCAAGTTAAACTTCTAAATAAATTTTGAATTATGGAATAATATTAATGTTTTATGTAGCAATTATGTGTTCATATTTTTTTTTCAAAACAAGTGGAAAGCAATAAAAAGACAAATGGGAACTAGAAGGCATTAAAGAACGTTACAACCTTTGCTCTTTGAAATTGTGGTGTTTAATAGTATTTAATGTCTAAACATTTAAAAAAAATTATAAGGGTTTTAAAATACTTTTAGATACTTAGATTTTACTTTTTTGGCCAATTGACATTTGGTATGATTTGAAGTACAATGTCTAATATGCTTGCAATTAAACATATTTGACTAATGAAAATAGTTTTTAGAACACTTTTTCCTGGTATTATTTGTTGTAGTTGATACTAACATGCCTTTAAAGAGTAGTAATATTTACATTGTCGAATCATTATTTGACTTGAGGATATACTGGATTCAAGTGATGTCTTCTAGTTTGGGTGGAATCTATTATAGAATAGTGTTATGCAATTGTGAATGATTTTGGGTCATGGAATGTGTAGTTGTGGAATTGTCAAATTCATTGCAACAACTTATAAAGGAGGAGGAGATTGATAATCAGAAATTTCATTCTACAAATAAATCGGATAAGAGGAAAAACAATGAGCAGTTTAAATGCAATTTATGTGGCATGTGGATTAGTTGCAGCTTTAATTGGTGCAAACTTTTGTGCTATTGCATGCAATATCTTTGTTCAAATCTAGAGAATAGTGAATGATTGTCATTAAGGTCAACATGCAACATTTTTTGTGTGTGATTTAGATGTTAAATTTGTTGATTCCCTATGTATCAAGTGAGAAAGAATTTTCATAGATTGTAATGCTAAAATTAGGAGATATTAAATGCACCCCTAAATGTGTTGAGGGTCAAAAATGTATCCTTCAACATTGGGGGATAACCACCTGGTCTAGACCTTAAAGCAGCTTCTTTTTCGTTTGGAGTAGTGGCTCCGACTAGTTTAACTAGGTCCAGTTACCTTTTCCCTATCGCTATTAGTTTATGATAATATATTTAACTACCAATATACAAGGATATAAAGTCATTTCTTCTTGTTGATCGGGCGAGAGAATGACCCTTAAGCTGATTTGGGTTCAGCCAAGCCACAACTACAATTTTGCCTCTTTGAGAAGAGGACTTATTAGAATGTATAAATTAATCTAAATGCAAACTTATTCTATGATGCAAGCAAAAGGAACTATATTAATCCTATCTCAATTAGGCAGATATTGATCTAACCCAACCAAGAGCAAGATATTTAAAGTATTGGGATTTAAATATGTCATGTTTATAATGAATATCAAGTTAATGAAGTAGTTCAATTAACTAACATTATGGATACCAAAACACGTCCTATTGAGACCTCTTAATTGAAATAATCAATCAACAATAGCTAGGAAGAAATTCACAAAAACGATATTGATTGTCAAATCAATAAATTCAATAATTAAACAATAATATGCAGAAATAGTTCATAACACATCACTATTTAATAAATCAGTTTTATAAGACAGTTTTCTGAGTAAGTAGTTACTCAGAAATCAGAATTTAATCCATAAGAATAGAGATACATCATAACAATATTGAGACAAATTACCCATATCAACACAAATGCACTAACATGAATAAAATGACACATTCTTGTTATCATAAAAATGAAATTGATATTACCCGGACGCGGATGTCACTACAACCCATTTATGGAGGAGTAACTCCCCGCCGGCAGCTGTCCCTGCACTTGGTTCGCGGGCGTGGATCCCACAAACCCACCGCATTTGATATGAATTCTCCAGAGTATAGAATTATGTTCATGCATTTGGTATTGAATGTGCCCTCAGCTTGAGAGGCTACGCAAGGTTTTTTATCCATGTCTTGGTTTCTGGTTCATGCAATTGCCCTCCTCGACTCCTTCTATTTTCGTCCGCTTTTCTTCCCGCACCCCTGCTTTGTTCTGGCTTCTTGGAAGCTCATCTGGTTTCTGATTTTGGCCTGGTCCACCTGCGCTCGGCCCTTTCCCATTTGGTCCTATCGAATTCCCTTCCCTAGTCTCTCAGTTAATTTGGAAATGGTTCGTCGTCGTGGAGTCTCTAGCCGTGGAGGCACCACTGGAAATCGAGGTCACGCTTCTTAGTCTGTTCCCTAGAAAATTGTCCCTCTGGCCTCTACCTCCCTGTCCTCTCCACCATCTGGTCATGCCAGGCCTCTCCCACACAACTCCTTCCAATCAACCCACTTCAAATTCCATAGTAGGCTCAACAAGCTCGTTTTGTCAGCCAGTATTACAGTAATCCTTGCTGAGGAGGAGGATAAGCCTAACAGTCGGCCCACACCACTACGTCTCAGTCTCAGGATGATAGCATTCTTCAGGGAGAGGTAGCTGGTGTCGTGTTCAATGGTGACAACATGCAGGAAGAAGGTAAGGTGCCTGAAGCTCCTCAGCCTCCGGTGGACTCTACATAGCGCAATGTGCTTGCAGGTGAGCCGGAGCATCCTTCCAGTGGCATTCAGAATTTGGAGACTCCTCCAAGTGGCGGCGACATGGGAGATGCAGACAACACAGTCGTAACGTGGATTGGCTCTCCTAGCCAGGTGGAAAAGGATGCTCTCGACTCTCCGAAACATGTTTAATGAATTTGGTTCATTGCCTAATGATGGCAATTTCTCTTCTGGTCTATTTCTTTTCTGTTATGCATTTCTGGATAATGCCAACTCTGTTTTTCTTCAGCTCTTGTTTTTGTATCGATGCGCGCCATTATAGTCCTATGAACTGTAACAGGTCATGGCTCAGCAAGCCTTTGTTTTGGTCTAATTTTGCATATGGCTTTCAGGGCAGATTGTTTATCAGCAAAGCCATTGTCGGCGATAGTACTGTAGTGTTAAACACAGCTCTGGTTTATACTTTTGTCTATAAGGGACTCATAAAATATGCTTCAAGGTCTTTCATTCCCAGAAGGGTTGTCAAAGGGGTTTTTGTGTATTAGAATTTTTGGTTGAGGGCAGGCTTCAGCCCCCTCTGAGGTCTTGACCTCTTTGTACATATTTTTTCTCTTTTTAATAGAATAGTCTTTACGCAGAAACAAAAAAAAAAAAAAAAATGAAATTGATATTTGAAACAGTAGTATTAGAAACACCAATTTATTGCATCCATTTCTCTGACCCTGGTCTCCAATAGTCCTTTACATTTCTTGAACTTCTGCTTTCAAAGCTAGAGCCACAATAGTGCAAACTCTGCCCATCATACATAATTCAAGATATAAACTAAAAATCCTCAATAATCCCCAGATCTAAGATTTTCTCTCCTCCCTCCTACAACTATAAATTCCTATTGCAGAAATTCTTTTAGAAGTCCAAAATTACAGAAGAGAGCAGCCCCCTAATTACATTCTGCAATCTACCATTTATAATATTTCCAAAAGTATTTTGAGAGGAAAGTTTGTTGAAGAAAAATCTGCGCAATCCAATTCTATTTACTCAGAATTCCAATATTTAGTCGCTAGACATTCTCATTGATTGAGATCTTTTTCTCCATATTTCTTATTCTATTTTCCTGCAAAAAGAAATAATAAAAAAAAAAATTTAAGGTGCAACAATAAAATCAAAATGTCATTTCTGGCATTTAAAACAAATCCAATCAAATTCAATTAATTAAATAATTGAAAATAAAGTATAAGCTTTCTATTGATGTCTAGGATGGTTTAATTGGTCAAGGATATCATTGACGAATGGATCTGCATTCAAAAGAGGCTTGGACAAATGAAAATGTAGAAAATAAAACTCAGAAAATTGATTTTGTTTTAAAAATTTAGAGCTTGATTTTCTGCCTCATTTTTGACCCAATAAATGACCAAATATGTTATTAAAACCTCCTCCTAAATGTTCTCCTTGATTTTATCTTTCCAATGAGTCATCCTGGGCCTCATTTGGCCAAGTAAAACTCAATCTATGAGCCTCCAAAGTTGATGAGTCAAATCTGGAATTTCTGTTGCTGAGCTAAAAATCAGAATTTTAATTAAAAATTTAATTCTAAATTAGAATTCTAATTATCTGATCATTAATTCTAACTTAATTTTTAATTATAAATTAAATATTATTAATAAATTCATTTTAATTAATATATCTACTAATAATATAATTAACTATTTATAACTAATTATATTATCTAAATAATATTTAAATTTTAATTTTATAATTTATATATTAGTTAATTTAATTAATTTAATATTTATTATTTAAATATTTAAACTATATAAATAAAAAAATAAATAACCTACTTTTTATTTAACTTATTCACTCACTCAAGTATGAGTGAGTTTGGAAAACTAAAAAACAAAAACAAAAGTTATGAAACTATACTTAATGCTTCCAAAAGCCATTGCATTTCGGCGATCGGGATGGAGGCTATCAGGGGGTTTTAAAATGTGTCTATTGAAAAGTCTCGTTGCAATTACAACTTCCGACCGATCAGAAGCTCGTGTGCGATCGAAAATTATTATTATATATATATATATATATATATATATATATATATATTATTTATTTATTATTATTATTAATTTTAATTTAATGAAATTTTATATTATATATTAATTAATATTAATTTAAAATTAAATATTGAATATCAATTTTTATTTTGGTTTTATTTTCATGAATTTTAGTTTCTAAACTACAGTTACTTTAAAAATAAAAAATAAAAATAAACTACAGCCACTTCGATATTCTGTGTTTTCGAGATTAGTAATTAATTTGGAAATTGGAATAAATTACTAAAATCCCAATGCTTCATGATTTAGTTGTATAAGTAAAAGAATGAAAAATTTTAGTTATAGCTAATTAGAGGTTAATATTCCTCGGATGCGGGTGTCTCGCTAGATTGTTAATGTGATGGGACAGAGGTGGGACGAGGTGGGACAACACCTGCCTGCCTTGTATCGCATAGATAAACGCCCGACGAAGGACGAACCTCAACATTTGGGGATCGCAGGTTTCACTTGCTTCACTTCAAGCAGCTCTGATCCGCCCAACCTATCCTCCAATATGTTTATCGCCTTCGCATGCTCTGGACTACACTGGACCTCGGCTCTCTTCAATGCCGTAGTAATGGCAGGTGCAATTCGAGGCAGGACTGAGGGCGATAATTATAGGCTCAGCCATGGGATTGATTTGGAGCCTCTGTTGCTTTGTTGGTCTGGTCATGGTCTATTATGGTCTGTTGCTTTGTTGGTCTGGTTATGCTCTGGTAATCCTGAGAAGTTGCTTCCGTAAATTCCCAGGTTTCTTTCTAAGGCCTCTGGCCCTCATTCGGATGATCATTTGAATAGCCCGTGTTCTGCCCGGTGGTTGATCGGTCTTGTTTTCATAGTGCCGTTGTTGTTTTCGTTTTCCCCTGTCTTCACCATAGAATGAGGTGCCGCAAGGGTACTCCTCGGCATGCCCTCCAGCCCGTCCTCCAATTCTCCCTCCCTCTCAAGCGAATTCATAGTCGGCCATTACCCTAGCACTCGCAGTGGGAGAGGGCGTTTTCATCTACCCAGCCATTACCCTAAGCCCCGTCCTCCAAACTCCACATCTTCTCCTTCATTTGGCTCTGCGATTTTCACCTTCAATTTCTCTCTGAATCATCCAAGGATTACAGCTCACATCTCGGTGTTCTTTCATGAGGAAACCCAGGAGGTGGGAGAGTCTAACTCTCATCAGGAGGGCCCTGTCTCTGTCTCTGCACCAAATCCGTTTTCTTTGCAGGCTCTGAAGGTTCCAACTCGCAATGCCTTGGATGTGGTGAAGACATCGGCGGCTCCTGGTCCTTCTGAAACTGATGCTGCTCATGCAAGGGATCTGCTAATTTCGGTTGGTGCAGAATTGTGGAAGAGCCTCCAGATGTGTAGTTCTTTCTCTGCTGCCTTTGTTTCATGTCATGTGGCCCATAATAGTGGGCAAATTTTTGTTCATGCTAATAAATGGGTTCACATCTGCAAGTTATGGTTCAAAACGCAATTTTTTGTGAATTTCTATAAGCTCTGTAAGAAGGTCAAAACTTGTTCCCCTGCGCGGGATTTGATAACTGGTTCTCGGCTAAGTTCTTTGTCATGGGTAATGTTTCTGATATTCTCTACCACTCCTTCAGGGCAGTTTTTTTTTACTCTGATCTAGATGTAATTTTGCCCCTTTAATGTTAATAGAGTAATTTTATTTAGAAAAAAAAAATAGAGGTTAATATTTACAATAAATTCATTATTGAACTAATTTCTTTAGAAAAATGAGATATGGTGTGTTTTATGCATTTTTAACTCAGGCGACGTAAATGATTAAACTTCAAAGGAGTGTCATTTACAAATCAGTTGACCAAATGAGGTGAAACAAGTATCAATGGGAAGTTTATAAAAAATTGATTTTAACAAAGCAACCAAAAATGAAAAATTAACAAAAGCATAAGATAATCAACTAAATAAAAATCTTAAAAGGTGCTTAGCCAAAAAAATTATAGAAAGGGTCCCCATTATTTGAAATAAACTATTCAAGAATGGGGGGGTTGTGTTTTACCACAATAATGGCGACACACGGGAGAAGAACCAGTTATCTCTATTTGGTATGAATGAGATTTTCCTACAATTAAACTAAAAATTATGAAAGAAGAGAGAATTACTTTTGAAATGTTTGACTAAGTTCATTAGTCTGAATAAAAGCAAGAATCATCTTACTGTAATTTTCTTAAATTTCTTCATAAATTAAAATATTTCAAAACTCTATATCAGTCCTTAATTAGTTGTAGAGATAAAGCAGTGGTCACTTTACAGCTTAGCTTTTTAAAATATACTCATTTTTCACAGGTAGAGCCATTGTTGCCAGCAAACATCTATAGTCTCGACAGGGTTACCTTTTAATCATAAATGATTCAGAATCCCATCTATTTAAGAATTATTGATCTAGAGATAAATCCATTTACATATGTTTATTTTCTTTGAATGTGTTTTTATTATTTTTTTAGTTCTTAAAAGCCATTGCCCTGGTTTGGTAGCCAGATAGTTGACAATGCCATTCAGTGGTTATAATTGGACTGAACAAGATGGCTCGTGATAAGACCCCTGTCTTATAATTGTTTGCAATCATAAGCCATTACCTTGGTTTGTTTAGCAGTTTTAGTAATGTTAGCCTAATTTTCCCCTATGATCATAGTAAACAAACTCATAATGAGACCTCTTATCTTTTAATTTTAAATATATTTCTAGATTATACTCTAGAAAAATAAGACTCTTTGGGATAGGGAGAATCATTGACTCCTTAAGAGTTAAGAATGACAATTTCAAAGTTAAAGGTGCTTTGTTGTAAAGTATCTTTACTTGGTTAAAAATAACTTTTCTTAACTGATAATAAAATTTTGAAAGATCTTAATAAAGTATTGAAATCTCAAAATGATTACAATTTTGATAAAAAAGAATTTTTTGAGATTTTATGATACTTTGTCAAATTCTCTTGTTTTGTAATCTCTTCCTTAAGTATGTCTACCTTTATAATAAGAAAATCAAACTTTATTAAGAGATTTTAAGAAAAAACTAATAGGTGACTATTAACAATTTTTTCCTATGTATGTCGACCATTGTTAAATAACAAAAATGCCTTCCATATAAATCATGGCAAAGTCACCAAAATCAAAACTGGAAACCAAAGAAAAAGAATTCTTAAACCAAAGTGAGAAAAGAAATCAACAAAAAAAAATAAAAATGAAGAAATTTGAAAAGCGAAAGGAAAATACAAGTTTTGAAATACAAACTCTAACAAGAATGGTTATACCAATGTCTTCAACAACATGAAGTAAAAGAAAATAATCATGTAATCATTCCTTCTTATATCGAGATTCAGAAAAATTATACCTTGCAGGGTTGTAAGCGTTTTAGGCTTTAGATAGTAGTGATGATAAAATTCAACCATAATGAAAAATTTCTGTCTGGTGTCAATCTTCTTATTCCAAAGCATCATCTTAATCATTTTCTAATAAATGGAATGCTTAAAGAAACAAATTAAAGGTTCAAAAACTTCCTAGTGTAGCTGTTTCAACGAAAATTATCGTTGCTTCTTGAAATAAAACCAGGAGAAGAGTATAAGACTTCAAAATATGATCTGGCGTAGGATTCAAAGTTTTTATGAAGAGCTGCAAAATAGATTTATATGTTAGAAAAACAAAATTGAAACTAAAGTAATGACATGGAAATTAATTAAAGTGGGTATATGAATCTTACCGTTGGAGAATTGCATTTGATCTTACCTGAAAGGTATCAGTTTCTCCAAGACTAGCCTGACTTCTTCTTTTAGTTAACATTAAAACATGAAGTCAAACTAACCAAAATTATATAACCCAAAATCATTATTTATTTTATTTAAACTAAAGAAAACAATGAAATGTAAAAATGGAATGTTTTGTGTTCAAGTGAATCGAAATTAAAACAAACGCATCAGAAATGAGAATGAGAATTTGCAGTAATGAATGTTCTCAAAATATTATAAGTTTCATATAAACTCCATAATTTTTATAAATTGTCCAAAATTAAGACCAAATCCAAGATAATGAAATTTAAATGTGAGGATAGAGGTCTTGAATTTCATATTTAATTATGGAATTATTTAAAACTGAAATATATGTGAAATCAAAATGATTTAAATATGCTGCAAATTTGTTATCAATTGCTTTAGTACTATAGAATTTACCCAAGATTACTTTAAAATATTTCATACAATACAATGCCTTATCGGATGATTCGCATTGCATGTTTCTTCACCATGCTTAAAGTTCAATCTACAAACATTTCACCTTTGTTGATATGCCATATATTGATTAGATATTAATGGAATTGAGACATGTGTTAGAGTCTATCGCATCGGAGGCTGCAATGGCAAATTTCCGATATGGGAACATGCAAAGAAAATATGTGTGATAAGATGGAGCGATCACACCATTGAAAAATGTTATATCGAGGATTGGGGATAGTCATGTTACGCTTTGTACTTCGCACACCACACATCGTACATAGCACATCGCAAATTCGGAATTATGATGTGAGAAAAAGTAAAAATGCGATGAAGTGATTGCGATATCGGCATATCGGATTATTAGAAAGTAGTCATATCGGAAATGCCAATATGATTCTTGCGATAGCGAGAATGCGATGGATGATGTGGCTCTCAATGATTGGAAAACTTTAAGTATAGGATGTAATACAATATGATTCTTGTGACACCGATATGAAATGAATGATGGGGCTCTTAAGTGGGGCCGCCTTTGGACCTTAAAAGAAATCGGCGATCGACAAATTTAATTACAGGATGTAATATTATTGCTACGTTGATATGTGATGGAGAATGGACTCAATAGATTTATTATGAGAATTTAATATCATATCGGATCCGAGACATCGGTACTTTTAAAATTATGCACCTACCACTATTGCGATTGAACGAAAGCAATATTTCTTATGAACTTGATTTGAATTTGATATTGGGTCCCGAATTATGTGGACATCACAATATTGGTAAAGTCATTTTATCGGAGATCGGTGATTCAAGATGATGGAAGTATATTCAACTAAAAATCTCTGATATGCGAAATGCAATATGGAATTTTATGAAAGAATGAGTGAGATAACACATCGAAGGTCTTGCATTGTTGTCCAAATGATTGTGATATGGATGATGCAATATCAGAATGAAATAATTGACGAAGATGAGCAAGATGGGAATATTGCGAATATATATTCACTGTAGTATCAGCGATATGAAAATCAAGTTGAAATGTATCTAATATGAATCCTGTGATATTGTTTTAAATTTCAATTGAATTTTCTAATGACTGAAAGCAAAGTTAAAGAATGCTCAAATTCTAATGAATCATAAATAAAATTTCCCTGAACCTGTTGCAAATTTGAAATGGGTTCGCTGCTTACTTCAAGTTTTGAAAACAAATGAAAACCTGAAAATAAAACAAAACAAGAACCAAAAATAAACTAAGGAAAAGAGAAACTAATAATAGATGAGAATGAACTTGTAAATGCGTACCTGGAAGGAAATTGTCTGTAAATTTTACCTCATGAATTGTCAAATTCTTCCTTGGATTTATCAAAATTCGGACTTTGTTCAAAATCATCTCATTATTTATTCAAAATTAGAGTTGGCAATCAAGCTGAAGGAAATCAATTATTCATGTTCAGGAAATCTGAAATTCATAAAATTGACTAGAAATAAATATGAAAATATGCTTCCCTTTTGAATTGCAACAACGATTTATTACCTCTGCTCATTTTGAATTAACTTGAGAAAAAATTGTATTGTTATAGTGACTGTTCAATAATGCCTTTAGTAAATAAATATGATGCAGATTGCAACAACAGATAATAAACTAAATACTAGAATGGGATAAAGCCACTCATTGTAAAAAAAATATCAACACAGATTTAAATGTGTGCATATAGCAACATAGACACCTTTAAGGTCATTTTAACAAATTTTGAGGAAAATAATATGAACTTCATGTGATTACAACTAAAGGTTCGACTGACTAATAATGATTGAATTGGAATTAAGCTTATAATAGACAGTCATACATTTCATGGGATAATGAGATCATGAAGCTTTATATCCTCAACACCTTTAATAAATAAATTCAGAAGAAAATCTTATGAGGACATCTCGAAATGGAGAAAATTGGCCTTGAGGTGATCGGTGCCAAGTGCAAACTCAATTGAATTTAGTCAAGACATTATTCAAAAAGGTAGAGTAGATGTATTGCTGCAATAAATCTTGATTTAAAAATGGGAAGCAAGAATTAGAAATTTTCTGATGGGAGGCAAATATTTTCTTGAAAATGTATATGATATGAGAAGGGTTGATTTCTTGTTTTATTTTTTATCTACAGAACTATTAAGAATAAATTAACTACATAAAACAAACTAACTAAATTAATTCTACTTATATTCTAACCATATATAAGAAAATGGCTAGGTATAATCATATTTCCAATGTAACCATCCTCTCATTTTAATTTCTGCATGTATGTACAATTCAAATGTTAATAATAAAAATACAAATCTAATTAAACTAAGAAAATTAAATATGTAAGTAAAATGCACAGTTATTGTTAGAAACTTAATTAAAATCTCCTTCTCTTGAAATTTCTTTTCCAGCTGAATACCAATTGGATCATGGAAATTTGGATAGATTTCCATTAAATATTGGGACATGTTCAAAAAAGGAGATGATAGGCCAGATTGGAGATATGAGTTTTTAAATTCAAAAGCCTGAAAAATATGATTAGTGTTATGTACAAATGTTAAGTTATTGACAATCTTCCATGAAGGAAAACTTTCCAAATATTTTTCAAATGAGTTAATGAAAAATGGATGGAAGTATGTTAGATATAATGAAAGATTATTAATTGAATTGGATTGCTGGCCAGATAGTAAAATTACATTCTCTTGTTGACACTACCTTTGAGAAGATGAAAGCTTTTGATGTTCATAGTTATAATATGAAACTTCAATTTCCCAATAGGGTAATGCATCAATTGAGTGTTTGATAGTAAAGTGCTCGATATGCCAGCGTAAAGTGCCAAAAATTTGAAAAATAAAATGAGAAAATAAATTTAAATTTAAATAAAATAAGTGAAAATAAAAAATAAAATGAAACCACTATTGGTATAACTAATGTTATAGCACAATTGGGATTGTTTTGAAATAATTTCTTTTTTACAAGGATTGGCCAGAATTATGGAATTTGAGTAACTGTCAATTCCAACTTGTGAATTAGAAAGAGAATTATGATTATGAGTAGGAATGGGAGTTTGATCATGATATAAATCATAAATTGGAATGTTTTCTCGAATAGTGAAATCATGAAGATAATTTGCTGCTCTAGAATGAGGATTGGTTGGAATAATTTCTAAATTAAAATGTTCCTCATTCTCAAATGTTATTATAATTTTATCATGAGCATTCACTTGAAAAGAATAGAAATCAACATCCTCAATGTCAGAGTAATTATCATAAATGACTTCACAATATTCTCTAGAATTCCATTCGATCTCATCCAATATATCAAAACAAGGAGGAATAAAAAATTCATGTTTACTAATGGCAAAAGAATGATCAATAATTGTTTCTCTATCTTGATAAAAACTTATTGGTAATTCATTAGATCATCCTCTTTATTTTTTGAAATATCTTTAATACCAAGAGGGGAAAAATTACCATCATTAAAAATATCAGGATAAAGGGAAAAATGTGAATCTGAAATAATGTAATTAAAAATGTCTCTGTTTGAGAACTCTTGTGCATTTTGCTCATTGTAAATTTCAGATTGCAGATCATTCCTTTGCGTATTCATGCTTTTTTTAAGAAGGCTACTTTCCTACTCTGATTTCGGCATTTGTTTGTCATGAAAAAAATTAGAAATTTGTACAGCAGTTTGCATGTTATTATTTACTTTGATTGCTACTTGTACTTTATGATTTGCAATCTGATTTTTTGAATTTACTGCAGAGTAACTTTCAGATTTCAAGACAGCTTTTTCTCTAAAATTGTTGTTGTTGGCTTCTTGCATTTGATTAGAAATGTTTTCTAAGCTTTGAGAGACCATTTCATTATAATTTATTTTCACCTCCATATTGGAATTCTCATTTATAGTGAAAGGAGATAGAACAAAGCTTGAACTAATTTCATATGGATTAGGAATGCGAGAAAGAGAGCAAATATATTCAAACCAATCTAGTGATTCTTCTTCCGTAGGTTTATCTTCGACTTTAAATCTTAAACAATTCAAATGAAATCGAATATTGAAATCAATAACATACTCATTTTCAAACCTTCGTAGATATTCAATTTCTTCACATACCTGTTCATAATCATAGCCGTCAAATTTACAAAAGAAAATTGTAAAAAATTGATCCCAGCTATGGATTGAGGCAACCAAAAGAGTTCTACACCAGTTTCTAACTTTTGCCGTGAATGTGAGAATAAAAATTCTGCATAAAATATCTTCATCAATTTCTTGAAAATCATAATTTGAAACATTTTAAATAAATTGAAAGATATGATTAAAAGCAGAATAATTTCTCTTACCATTAAACTTTACCTGAGACAAGAGTCTTACCACTTCAGGTGGAGTATGCACGTCTATGGATACAACTCCAAATTGTAAGTTTAAAAGGAGCCATAGTGATTAAATAAAATGTTAAAATTGAAAAGACTCCAATAGACAACAAGTCTCAGGCCCTCCTTCTATTGCCAAAAGTGTTGAGGGGCAAAAATGTCTGCCTCAACATTGGGGGATAACCACCCGGTCCGGACCTTAAAGCAGCTCATTTTCCGTTTGGAGTGGTGGCTCTGACTAGTTTAACTAGGTCCATATACCTTTTCCCTATCACTATTGGTTTATGATAATATCTTTAACTACCAATAGATAGGGACCCGGATGCGGGTGACTCAACTGAACTTTAAGTCGCAAGCCATGAAGCCATGCGCAGGCACATGGGGGCAGGTGGCAAAGAAAGAAATACGTATGGTTTCAAATGACGAGGTGATGGGTATTGAATGCTATTCAATACAAATGCAGAGAACAGGTACGCAGGCTGAGGGAGGAAAATAAATAAACCAAGGCAGGATGAAGCAGGGTCGAGAGAATTCAGATGATGCTGAGGCGAACAGTCAGTTAAATGGTGGTGCTGCATATGATAGGATTTGGCCTGAGAGTGCTGGAGGAGGGAATTTAGGTTGGTTCGCCCTGCCACAAAGGGTGAGGCCACCACAGGAGAAGACTCCCTGGAGCAGCAGTTGGGGGTGACGATAAATGCAAGGCTCCCATCTCCGGCTTCGATAGAAACATTTCGGTCTGAGACAGAGAACTGGGGGAGTCACGAGTGCATTATTGAGTTTTCTCTAAAGGATTTGGGGCGAAATTGGGCAGTGGGGCGACTCAGAGTAGGCGTCAGCAGTGCCACCAACGAGAATTCGGGCAATTCTCAGCACACGGGTCTTCATTTGCTATGGGGGAGTGTGACCGGTTCGCTGCTAATTCTGAAGATGCCGCCCCGATTCAGAGCGACTCCACGAAGGGGACGACATGCAGGAAACATGGGAGGGACAGGGGGCAGGGGCAGGTCGCCTCCACGAAGAGTTTCACCGTTATCAATGGCTTACCCCGCCACCCAAGCCTCGGAGGATTCGGAAACCTCGCTCAACAACTCAGTACAAACGGCGAAATTTCGCTTTAAGAGCAGGTTACATAGACCAACAGTTACGGCTATGGTCACGGTGATTTTCTTGGAAGAAGAGGAGGAACAGCCAGTTCTAAGAATTCAGAAGGATAACGCTCTCCTACCCCTCTGGAAGACTCGATGCAGGAGGAGGACACTACTAGTGCGCAGTTAGCTTCCACAGACCAGCCTCACTCCCCCATAATTAAGGCAGTCCAATGTCAACTGGCGGATCACAGCATTACCCATCAACAGGCAGGAATGGAGGAGAAAGATAAAGGAAAGGTGGAATCTCAGCACGGTGTAGCTCAATCCGACCAAACGAAGAAGTGGTCGGACCATTTCTATCGTAATCGGTTGAAGCTCAAGCTCCCCCTAGGAGTAAAGCCCACGGATGTGCAAGATGGTCTCATGGTGGAATGGGTACCTGAATCGGACGAGGAGGAAGATACTGGAGGCGAAGCACCCGGATAAAGACCACATGGCGGTGGAAGCTACCAGGCGGCCTCTGGTTTTTTAAGTCTAATGTCTGTTCTCTGTTGGTTCATCAAAACTCCTCGCATGGCGATATATCGTTTGCTGTCCAGGCTAGTAATTTTATGCTATTTTTCAAGTGTCTAGTTCAAGTATGATAGGTTAATGCATTTTTCATTGCAAGTTTTGTTTTTCTGCTCTGATTCACAAGTTGGATTATGCTGTAAGAGCAGTTAACAAGCTCAGTTTTGTAATGGTCTCTTGACAAAGAGAGATTCATGACTCTCTCAGAGGGTAACGTCTCTTTGTAAATATCTTTTTCCTTTTTAATATATTAGATCAGTCTTTACCCAGAAAAAAAAAAAACTACCAATAGATAGGGATATCAGATCATTTCTTCTTGCTGATCGGGCAAGAGAATGACCCTTAAGCTGATTTGGGTTTAGCCAAGCCACAACTACAATTTTGCCTCTTTGAGAAGAGGACTTATTAGAATGTATAAATTAATCTAAATGCAAACTTATTCTATGATGCAAGCAAAAAGAACTATCTTAATCCTATCTCAATTAGGCATATATAGATCTAACCCAACCAAGAGCAAGATATTTCAAGTTTTGGGATTTAAATATGTCTTGTTTATAATGAATATCAAGTTAATGAAGTAGTTCAATTAACTGACATTATGGATACCAAAACACATCCTATTGAGACCTCTTAACTGAAATAATTAATCAACAACAGCCAGGAATAAATTCACAAAAATGATATTGATTGTCAAATCAGTAAATCCAATAATTAAACAATAATATGTAGAAATAGTTCATAACACATCACTATTTAATAAATCAGTTTTATAAGGCAGTTTTTTGACTAAGTAGTTACTCAGAAATCAGAATTTAATCCATAAGAACAAAGATACATCATAAAAATATTGAGACAAATTACTCATATCAACACAAATGCACAAACATGAATAAAATGACACATTCTTGTTATCATACAAATGAAACTAGTATTTGAAACAATAGTATTAGAAATACCAATTTATTGAATCCATTTCTTTAACTTTGGTCTCCAACAGTGCTTTACATTGCTTGAACTTTTGCTTTCAAAGCTAAAGCCACAATATTGCAAACTTTTTCCATCATACATAATTCAAAAGACAAAGGAAAAACCCTCAATAATCGTTAGATCTGAGATTTTCTCTCCTCCCTCCTACAACTATAAATTCATATTGCAGAAATGATTTTAGAAGTCTAAAATTGTAGAGGAGAGCAGCCCTCTAATTACATTCTGCAATATGTCATTTATAATATTTCCAAAAGTATTTTGAGAGGAGAATTTGTTGAAGAAAAATCTATCCAATCCAATTCTATTTGCTCAAAGTTCCAATCTTTAATTGTTGGAACATTCTCATCGATTGAGATCTTTTTCTCCATATTTCTTCTACTATTTTGTTGGGTTGTGTTATATTCTTTCCACAACTAACCTACGTAGTGAATCGGGGGGTTAGGGGGGGGGGCGGAGCCCCACTTTGTTGCGTCGATTGTGCAGTGAGAGGATTATAGGGGGAGCGGAGCCCCCCTTTGTTGCATCGATTGTGCAGCTGGGTGGCGGCAGCCCCCCCTGTCCGGGGGGGTTGAGGGGGGCGAGTAGCCCCCCTCTGCGGGGTCTAAGGTAGCGCCCCAGGAAAAAAAAAATTGGACCCTATATTAGGTTGGGCGAACCTACCTATGGTTTTCGGTCCATGGTTTTGGACACGATGGTTTTTGGTCCATGGTATTGGATGCTTCGGCATGTATAAATATGTATTG
>APFE030874108.1:22553-51037 GCA_000404065.3 Pinus taeda
GCCTTGCATACATTGTTGGTGATTCTCATGTGGTCTCATTCTATGTATTTCAATCTCTTAATGATCAGTGTGTGATCACAAATACATTTGAACTATGTATAGTCTATGCATGAAAAACAAGTATGTAGAACTGATGTAATTAATTTTGTTGTCACATAAATCATATAGAGACAATCTAGATAAAAGAATTCAAAAATCACCTGTATAACAAAAAAACTAGATTTTTTATCGCAAAAAAAAGTTGCATAGGTATTTGTCGAAAAAACAAAAATGTGTGGTGTGTTTTATTAATCAAAACGCTTATAGTTTTTCTTTGGTGCTTCTTGCTGCATAGAAATATCAATTATTAGTTTTTCTAGTTTTCATTTTTCCATTAACTCCATGCATTGTTTTTTGTCTACCAATTATGTCTGGGTTTTGTTCTTGCATATGCACACACTAGCTATGGGACTTTGTCCAACTGCTATGATGTGGATATGACAAAAAACTATGATGTTCATGTGTTGGGCATAGGTATGCTCAAACAATTGGAGTTATATCCATTTGCATCAAGTCTTAAAAAATAAATAATGAATTATGCTAGGAAGATAAATACTTTACATTTTATTTCATAGCCTAATGTCTTTATAATGCAGAAATAGGTTAGTAACTTAGACGTGGTGCAATTGATAGCTTTATAGTAATAAGCATTTGAATATGTTTATTATTACAATAGGCTTATGAATATGATAATTGTTTTAAGTATTTTTATGTTTTTTATCTTAAATTAGAGTTGTTTATTATAGAAATCTATATTGTAATTTGTTTTGAAGCTAATAATTGGATTATATTTGATTTATACATTTTGAAATGAATTTACACTAATTGCAAATATTTTCTTACAGAATTTTGGAAATTAAATATTGTGTTTTGAAATTTGTTAAAATGATAATAATGCTTTGGTTGATATTATTTTAAATTGTATAAATGTCTTTAGTTTTAAATTATGTTTCAATTGCAAAAAAATGTGGTCTTCAAGGTTCCTTATGGAAATTTCATCTATTCTTTTGTCAGACTCCTAGATAGTCATTTTCAAAGTATTGTGAAACAAAAAAATGAGAGAAGATAATCACAAAGACAATATAGACTAGATAATATATGACATCTAAACATTTCCTAGTATCATATGTGTTGATTGGACATTCAATGAAATCCATGCTCGTAATGTTATAAATCATTGTCACATTTGGACAATTTGTCATTTTGTCTCAATATACTTTATGGAAATGAAAATTAGTTTTGTGTTGAAAGGATCAAAATTGTAACAAATTGATCCCAAGTTATCTAGATTCAATCTACATAGATTAGATCATTTATTTTATTATCCTAGTGACTAGTTATTTGACTCATTTTTTGTTGTTCTTCACTTTCACTATAGGTCAATTGAAATATGACATGGAATTGTAAACCACTTTTGAAATTTCCTATCTCATGGACATGATGCTACTTTGTATTCATTGCATACAGAAATAACTCCTAAATACCTTTAGGATCTTCATCATGTTCATGATCTTGAAATGTACTTGAAAGGATTGTCTACACCTTCTTCTATTTGTGCTCAAATTACAATTAGCTTATGGGGGGCTGCATTTTGTATCAAATGGTTCTCCAAGTGGTTGTTAGTTCCATTCAATGTTTAGCTATTTACAAATTTCCAAGCATATCTATGTTTCAATTCAGACATTCATGGCTATCAATATAATATTTTTCTACATAATCAAAATCATGCATGTGGACATTTTGAACCATTGTTGCTACATAACACAATATATAGTGTAGCTTCAATAAATATAAAAATATTTCCGTGAATTTTCCCATAGCAATTCTCACTTGGATAATTTGACATATTGTCAATTGAGGAAATCTTATTTTAACAAGGTTTTATGATCTATCGACAAAATTTCAATCACTGTCATGACTGTTTGTTTGAGTCTATTTGCACACTTGCACCATGGTTTGATATGTGTAATATCACAAAAGCAATTGCATAAAAATTTTACAGTTATTTCATTTGCAATGATTATAGAACTATCAATTTCTTAAAACAACACCTAAG
Source organism: Pinus taeda (assembly GCA_000404065.3). Classification (NCBI taxonomy): domain Eukaryota; kingdom Viridiplantae; phylum Streptophyta; class Pinopsida; order Pinales; family Pinaceae; genus Pinus; species Pinus taeda. The sequence continues at coordinate 24,649 of APFE030874108.1, forward strand.
TGCTAAAAACATTGAACAAGAGAAATGTATCAATGATTGGCAAGCTCTATTAAAAAATTATCAATGCCATATGCATATGGAAATATAGAGGGAAAATGTTTTGCAATAAAATGGATATGTGAACTCCTTGATGTTAACATATATATTTGGAATATAGAAACAAAATATATTTCCTTGATATTCTATTCATCAGAAACTTACTCCAAATTCATGTACCTTATGCATGTACCAATATCTACAACGCATGCACATTTCCATGCAATTTTGGAAATTCAGAATGTTGATAATATTAGTGGCAATGACAATTCACCACAAATTCTCCAAGGAATCTCAGAAAGAGATAAATGTAAGTCGATCTCAAGTGTGCCTTGTAGATATCTTGTTAGCAAAGAATCTAGGTTTACTAGATGTTATACTCAATTAAAGCATTTGTCATTTGAGAACATAATATCAAAAAAAAAGGGAAAATTGGTTGTAGTATCAAAGGATTCCACATCATCCAATGAGGACAATAATCCTTTTTCCAATGCCTATAGTAAGCGGTACTCTTACTTACATCAATTGAAATCTTCAATACAAGCACAAGGTGCTATAATACAAGAAGCATAAAAGAAACATGTAAAGTCAAATAAATTAATTGAGGCATATTTCCAATCAATCCAAGACGCGCCTACACATCCATATTGCATTTTTTATAGATTATCCTTTGGAAAGGGCAAGCAATCTATTAACAAAGACATAGTATCTACTATTTTTTGTCTAATGACTGCTTCAGACTTCAAAACCATTAAACTCAATGAACAAACATGAAAATCTTATAACAATGCAATACTCAATGAAAAAGTCCCTATGTTTGCATCACCTCTTTATATTCGACGAAATGAAAAATTGATGTTAATTGCACAATTGACATATTTGGAAGAGAGATTAGGGGCATGAAGGATGTATTTTGCACAAATAAGACAACTTAGCTACAAAATATCACAAATTGGATTAACAATAACAATCATAAATGTTCCTTCTAGTCTAGATAGAATTCGAGAGCATTTCCTACAGATATTAATGACAATATGATAGTGGGAATTATGCTAAAAAGAAAATTGGAATACAAGAATGCCTATTTGTCTGGAAATATTCGACCCAAGAAAGTGATGTGTGCATTACATGACTTATGAAACACATCTCTAAACAAGAGAGAACAAATAGTAATCAACTATGAATGGAAAAAACATTTTGATCGAAGTAGACAATATCATCAGAACGATAGTCCAAAAATCAAGGAAATAGACTCACCAAATGCAGATAATGATCTAGAGAAAGAAAATGAAACACTTGTACATGGTTATTCAAAGCCCTGCCTTATCCATGGTCTTGATACAATAATAATACAGATTTCACCTTATATAGGATTTCATCCCCTAGGCATTTTTCAAGACAAATTCTCTAAAGAACTGAACTTTTTGACACTGTTCTTTGGATCAAGTCACCCTACTGATGTTATAAATCACTTTTCGTATCAAAAAATTGCACAATGGGAATTGTTGCACATGTCTCATTGCTTTCAAACACATATTACAAACATATTTTTTAAAGAAATTTGTATTTTTATAAACCAAGTTTCTAACTCAACTTTGATTTCTATTTGCAAAGGAGAGATAAAAGGACAAAAACTAGTTGCTAAAGACATTAAAAATAAAAGCAATCTTCAAAAATTATTAAAGCCACCAATTGCATATCAATGTTTAAGAAGCATTCGCACATCACCTGACTATGTTTAACATTTACGAAAAGATATATTTGCAATGATAGGGCGGCTTGGTCCACCAAATTTATTTGTGGCATTCACCAGTGCTAAGCATCTTTGGGAACCATTGATAAATGCATTGAAAATACAAAGTATTGACTCCATAACAAATGAAGCAAAGAAATTCGGTGATGAATGCATTGACACGTTGATCAAACTTCAATCGGTCATATGTAGTCAATATTATAGGCATAGAATCTCATCACTACCTTCCTTGATAACATAAAACAATGAATTATTTGGTCAAGTGCAAGATTATTTTTTTATTGCAGAATTCTAAAGTAGAGGAATCGAGCATTACCATGGCTTGTTTTGGATTCAAATGTCCCAATATATCAACAATCCCCTTATGTCGATGTCATAGGTTTCAAGGATCAGTATTTGACTCGTGATTCAACAGTTTTTTCGAATCAAATGATTCACTTTCAGAATCATCACCACACAAAAACTTGCAAAAAACATAAAAATTCTACTTATAGATTTGGTTTCCCTATCCCACCAATTGATGAAACTTGTATCTTTCATCCTTTGTGTAATGAAAATAATGATATGCAAACAATGAAAAAGAAACTTTCATTTCTTCTCTAGGACAAATCCTATTTGAAGAACATAAGATTTTCCATGTTTTTAGCCAATATTGGAATTAAAAACAAGAATACATCGTGCTCTTGCGATTTTGTATTACTCAGTCAATTATACTGCTCAAAATAAATCCTTGTGAAGTGTGGATAAATTCAGTTTCAAAAAAAATCCATTCGTTGTATCAAGCAAACACAGTTGCTCAATTTATTTTAAGTTCCTATGTTGCAGTATCATATCGCATCTCTTATATGAAAAAAATGGATCGGTCCATGAAAATTGCATTCAAACAAATTCAATAAAATTGCATATCCTACAGAGACAACAAAATTGAAACTATTCGTAAGTTTGGAAACATGATTGTTAAATATGCAACAAATGTCAAGTCGATAAGCAGTCCACATTTCTCTATCATTGCCTTTGTATTCAGCTTCTAGAAAAACAATTTTCATTAACACTGCTCTAGCTAAAAAACAAACATATGTTCTAAAAATACCTATTATGTTAGAATAAGAACCCGATAATTATGAAGATATTGTTTGCATGACAATTGTTGATAGATATGTTGCATGTCTCATTGCCCTTGAGAAACTTTTCTTGGAAGAATATGTTTCCTCTTATTCAATCACGAAAACAACATAAAAAAAAAAAAAAAAAAAAAAAAAAACATCCATGTGTCATAAGATTCATTTGATACAATGAACACATGGACCTAGAAAACCATTATAAAGAAACAATCATGGTTTACATCCCATACAGGGATTCTGAATACACATTAAATAAAACTGAAGAAACATGGTTTGAATCATACTTTTTCATAAACACATTATCAATGTCTCAGAAAAATAATTTTCTCGTTTAGTCACACCATGGGGTGATATTGAAGTTGATTCCACTACAATTGCATCCCAAAGTGACGAGATATTTATGCTTCACTTTCCATTAGAAACTGATAATAAGGCTTGTTCTAATGAAAAATATGACATTCAACAAGATTTTCAAGAGAAAATAAAATTCAAAAACACTCAAACTAAGTATACAAAAAATAATGAATTCATGAAGCATCCCTTTGTTTTGGACACATTGGCATACCATGAAATTATGAGACAATTAAATAAAGAGAAACAATCAATAATTAAACAAATAGTTCTATGGAAAAAGAATAATCATGGTAAGTGTTTCTATTTGTTTATCACTGGAGGTGCAGGTACAGGAAAAAATTTACTGCACAAGTGCTTTACCATGCACTTGTATGGCTTTATAACAAAGACTTACAAAGTGACCCTTTGAAAAAAAAAGGTGTAATACTTTCATTTACTAGCAAAGCTGCATATATTGCACATGGTGTTACAGTCCATTCAGCTTTTCATTTTCCACTTTCACCATGTCACATGGTGCCATTGGCTTCTAACACACTCGATGTATTGAGCAAAGAATACAAACAACTTAAATTTATGTTAATAAATGAGGCTTCATTAATTGGGCATCGATTTCTCTATAGCATTGACAAGCGACTCCATGAAATTATGCATACTCCAGCTTCCCTGTTTGGGAACCTTCACATAATATTTTGTAGTGACCTATGTCAAGCACATATTATACGTGATTGTTGGATATTTAAACAACCGCATCTTAAACGAAGTAGTGCTTTTTACCATTTTTGGAAATAAAATGTGAAAACTTATGAACTAAAACATGTAATGTGACAAGACAATAAAGAATGTGTATCTATCTTAGACAGAATTAGGACATGTTCACATACTAATCTTGCATTATTGAATAAACACGTAAACAGAATCTTGCATTCTTGAATAAACATTGTCATAGATCGGAACCAAATGATCCAACTTTTCCATGCCTGTTTTATTTAAACAAGAATGTACATGAACATAATGAAAGAATGTTGTCTCTCATTGACAAAGAAGCAATTATATTAAATTCATATGATAGAACAATTGACTCAAAAAATATAAAGTGCAATAAATAGATCAAATTGCAGTTGTCATCTTCTATTTTGTTGAAAGAGAATATTCTTGTTCAACTAATTGGTGGAAATTACAATATTCAGGTTGGCTTGGCGAATGGTGTCGAAGGATTTTTAGAGCATCAACAGCGTTTGAAAATGGTGCAATTTGGATCAAATTTTTTGGTCCAGTTATTTGCATTATTCAACGGGAAAAAATGGCACATTTGTACAAATATGGAATGTCTACATGGACACATGTTACTAGAGTTTGTAGGAATAATTAATCAAACAACAAAATTAGTTTTATAAGAGAACAATTTATTTTTCAACTGACATGTGCATGAATTACACATCGATCACAAGGGTTAACAATGGACAAATTGGCTTTTGACCCAAAAGGAGTTAGGCAACATGGACTTGTTTATACTGCACTTTCTCGTGTCAAAGATATTAAGTCCTTATATTTATTAAACAAATTGGAACATAGTAACTTTTCTCTCAATGACAAAGTTGTTATTAGGCTAAATAGACTTACAAAAAATGCCTCCTATGAACTTGAATAATGCATATATCAAAATAAAACAATTGACGACTTGACAATATGTTCATTGAACACTCGTAGTTTGTCCTTTCATTTCAAAGATATCATTGTTGACTATGATCTAATGAGCGTTGACATTATTTGTTTCCAATAAACAAAAGAAAAATCACCTCCATCGAATCCATTATTGTCTAGAAAATATGACTACATACATTTATACCATTTACATGGAATTCTCACATAGAAAAAAATATTATGGTTGAGAATCATTTCACTTATAAAAAGACCAAATTGAATCAACAATTGCAACATTCCCTGTTGAAAAAAAAAACCATTATAGTTGCAAATGTAAACATTGAAGAAATAATTAATTTCATCAAACTCATTTTAGAGCACACATCTAGCAGCTACCCAATTATGCTTGTCAGTGATTTCAATTTGGACATGTTACAAACTAGCCATAAAAGAATAAAACTACTTTCATTTATGCAAAATAATGGCTTCAATTTTCATACAAAAAAGCATGACTATATCTCAATGCTAGATCACTTTTTGGAAAAATATTTCAGCTAGTACTGTTTCTTTCCATGTCTTTGATGCTTATTGGACAGATCATCATACAATTTGTCTTACCATATCTTTGTTTTCACCTTGAATCATTTTTCCAATGTTTGTATTCTACACTTTCATTGTTGACTTATCACAATATTTGTCACATTTGCAATTGTGCACCTTTGACATATGTCTTGATTTGCAAACATTAAAAAACAAAGAAATTTTGCACAACAAAAAACGAGAAAACAACAAAATCATGCAAATATCATATTTTGGTAAGTCTTTGAACCATGAACATAAATTTGTTTTGTTTATCTTGTATAATTATAAATTTTTATGCCATGCTTCGAATGCAATTTACGCATTTCCGTTCTCACTTTGTTGCATTTTGCTCCATATATTGAATAGTATTATTTGCTTTAGTTTGTAGTTCATATTTCATAATTTCTTGTGCAACTGCTTTTGATAAAAAAATAAAAATGTGCCCATTGTAATTATTGATAACACATTTCCAGAAGTGAACTATATGTATATTTGTCAACAAAATCTATAAAACATTTTTTTATTGTAACTTATGCACGTTTACTACATAGCGACAAACAATGGCTAATAGTACCATAAAAACGGAATTCATGTATATATAATTTATCATTGTAGAGTATACATTTTTTTAAATGTTCTTTATACACTTATTTTATTTGATGACTTGCATTTTCATTTTTTGTCAATGATTGGTCCAGTCATTTGGAACAATATCATGGAAACATCTAGCTCTAGCAAACAAATATTGGAAGAAAAAAAGGTGGAAAATGAGAATCCAGAAAAGTTAGGTTTGTGTTGCACTGAATATTGTATAGTCAAATGGCATGTCTACATTAAATTAATGTCAGTGTTTTTTGAAGCACATTGTTTTGTTTTGACTTTTCATATAAGCAGAGAAAAAACAATGGAAACATCATCCTTTTCAATCACTGAAATATGCTCAGGCACATATGAAAAACTTTTGAAGGTGATATATTTGTTATTTATGGGTCACCACAAACTAAAAGTACTAACTCTCTTGCAAAGGCGCAGCTGCTCCACGTTGATTTTGTTGATAGCCACGATCAACTGACTATCATAGTGAACATGGGAAATAATCTTATAGAGCGTTTCAAAAACATGTTTACTATTGGAAATAGTGTTCGAAATACAGATTTTGCAATAAGAAAAAAGGGTATTTGTGAACGAGGAGACACAAAATTTTGCATAGTGTTACAGGTCAAAACCAAGGTTGAATCAATTGCACAAATTTGCAAAAAATACATACTGGTTCCAGATACAACAATACATAGCCTTGTTTTCTCAAGTGATGCATATGCAGTTGGTTCAATAGGAGAAACAGTAATAGGTTGCCACCAAAATAACAAGCAACTATAACTCAATGCAAAATAAGGTGAAGCTGCAGAGGACAATGCAATTGTAAGTCTATTGCTAAAATAACTATACCTGCATTTTGAACAAAAAGCTAATAGTTTCTTTGAAATTGTGTTATTGTATCTTTTTTTTGCATTTTTATAAAGGTAAGAATTACCCCATTATTTTTTGCATTGACTGCTTAATCAAAAATATGTTGCCTGATTGAATGCATATGCTATTGAATGAGAGTCATAGAGAGCATTTTTTTCAAAATACAATATGAATTGGCATCAAATATGACTTTTCTCTATTTGTTCAAAAACATTGTCAGAAATGATGTGAAAGGGGGTCAACAGTTACGCCCTAGATTAGCAACTTTTCTTGAGCCATTGAATGATGCATTTACAAGAGCGCATTTATTGTCTTTTGTAATTTCAAGAACACATGTATATTACCAATAGTGTTTTTGTTCAAGTAATAGTACTTTTAATTTGATGTAAAAAATCTTAGATTTTGATAATACATATTGGATCTAACAACTCAATTATCCTTGGGGCAAAAAAAAAATACACAGATCCAGGGAGTGTTGAAAGCCAAAAATGTTTTCTCTCCTCCCTTTCAGCAAATATTCAATAAATGAAAATAACTTGTTCATCCAACCACAGATAAACACACAATTTGTAAAGATGGCACAAAATTTAACTATGAGCACATTGTTGAATGCATGTTGGAAACGGAGAATTGCAAAATTGATTGTATGTTGCAGATACCACAGCTAAAAGAACATTTCCCAGTTATTGTTGAGACAAGTTTTCAAGAATAGCACAGAGCATATCATATACATTTTTTAATTTAAGAAAATTTTGTATTCGAGGTCTTTTTACTTTAACAGTTAACAACATTATTGCTGAAATAAAAGAGTTGCGACCAGCAAACAAAAATATTCTTTGGTACATCAAGTTCATACATTTTGAAAGTTAAGTTATTATTTCTCTTATCATTTTTTATTTTCTATATGGCACCAATTCATAATTCACAAATACTTGCAGAAATACTAATATATACTTTTGTTTTTATTGCGGATTGCAGAATTACAAAACACAAAAAACATTTAGTCGAGTTCTTTTTGGATATGTGTTGAAATATCTCAATCAAGAATACTTTCTTTTGTTTTTTTTTTTATATATAACTAGTTCTTGTTTCTCTTTTTCCTGTAATTTTTCCTACTCTAGATGAAAATAGAGAGAAAAATGCACACTATGCAATATGATATTTCAATTATATCAAAATTTCTATGAGAATGTGCTCTCGTTTTTTGTTAATAAGAACATTATATCTTAGTTCCGCAGTAACATAATGTAACTCTATAACATTTAGTATGCCATATTATCTAGATGTTGATGTTTTGATCTCCACTGTTAAAATATTGTCTTGGATTCTCATTTGCTGCAAATTCTGGAATTGTGTTTTATTAGGAAAAACAAAACAAAAACAAAACAATTGCATGTGTATCAATGTGTTCATTTTTGTATATGCACAATTGAATGCTCTGTGTTAAAATAAGGCATCACGGGAGAATTGAGATAGTCTTGTTTTCATTTTATTTTGCCAAAGATCAAATTGTCCTTATTTTCCTATTTGCGTAATTATTTTTTCATGTAGTGTACATTTTATAATTATCTTTTTTTGTTCATGATTTACGAGCCATATAGTTTTGCGATGCAGTTATATACAAGTGCATATTTATTATGAAATGAATTAAGAGATTTTGTATCTCATTTCACTTTTTTAGTTTTTTCTTAAAACCTTTTTTTCTCTCTTTTTGATATGAAAAAATAATGCAAGTATCTCAATTGCTTGATTTGTGTATATGTTCAATGAAATGTTATGTGTCAAAAAAAAGGGGCCTCTACAGGGGCATCCAGACATTTTTTCTCTTTTTGTTTTTCACATATCTCAAATCTTCTAAAAATTTTATTTTTATATTTGCACAAATGTTTTTTCACGGGGTGTGTGCTTCTATTAATTGGATTTGTTTCAAGGATTTTTATGTCCTAAGCTATATAGTATTGCATTGCATTTATATATAATTGTGAATTTATTATCTAATGAATTAACAAAATGTGCATCTTATTTATGTTTTCTAATTTTTTGTTTCCTCTTGTAATGCATATCAGTTTATTGAAAATTTAGCTATAGTATAAGGAAATTGTGGTTCTTCTAATGCTAAGTGCAATAACAATGATGTCGGATAGTTTTTTGGCTCCTTGTCATCAATGATACATGGTCACGTGCATGCATCGTTTCTGTAGCCACTTGTTTTTTCCATTTCAAGCTAATATTTTAGTGTTTAACATAGCACATGTTAATAGTTTCCAACATTTGGGATGTGATAATTATTATTTGATGGATGGAAAATGATATATATATTATTTGAAATGAATGATCCCTTTTTTGTAGCACACTATTATTGTTATGAATAATAAATATATTAGTTATTTTGAATTGTGAGCTCTTATGATATATTTTTCATTGACCTATGTAATCAGTCTTACTTAGAGATTATGACAGATTTTAGTTTCTCTCTACCATAGTATTTTCTGTAACAATATTCTCTTAGGTATTTTGTGTATTTTTTATTTAACATATATAATTTAATACTCTAGATATATTGTAAACAAGAGATTGAGAAATTTATAAAATAATCTATGAAGCATTGGTATCTTAATTTCTTATTTTCGGTCTCTCATGTCACTCTGGAGTCTGTACATTCACCATAATAATATGGAACTCATTATGATTGATACAAATATCACTAAACTTGTATGTTTGGACAAACCTACTTCCGAAATGTTGAAATTTGTTCAATCGTTGAATCAAGTGCTTTTATTCGTGTATTCATTAAGCATAGTAGAACTATGTTCAATGTTAATTTAGTTTCATTTAGCCTGAATTGGAAGCATAAATTGCTATTTGAATCAATGTAGTAATCAAAAACATATGTCAGGTGAGCATTTTAAAACAAAGCTACGAGTATAACAGAAAATGTGTCTACAATTGCTCTCCAGACGCCTGTTTTTATTGTACCAATATTATCAATGAATCAATGAACTAAGATTAATGACGATCCAAAATGCGTGCCACACACTTCAAAAAGTGAAATGACTAAGGGAGCAAAAAAGCATAAATTTATGAATAAAGAGGTATGTGTTTTTTAAGCACTTATTACCTATTATTTAATATTGTTGGGAAGTTTTATGAAATACTCTTTGAGTACACTCATCTTCCATTTGATGTACTTAGTATAGCAGTATTATGCATCCACATAATCAAGATACAGTTAATAATGTACTCATTTCTGAAACTAAAACTATTCTACATGTATTACACATTTTGATATTTTAATGTTAATATGATAATTAATCTCACAATTCATAATTTTCCCTATAATTTTGTGATTTTCAATCTTAGTATTTGCTTTATCATGTGATTTTACAAATAATTCATTTTGATTTCTTTCTTATGGGTTCCATAATATATTTTTCTTTTGCTTGCATAATGGTACAAGTTGCTACACTAGCTCATTGAATCTAGAAACTAGAAAAACAGTAATAATGTGAAACAACTTTTGAGGTAAACAAGGAAGTCATAAATAGCATGTTTTACTTTTTCCCTTTTTGAACATTTTTGCTTTACATTGATACTAAGGTCTTTTTTTCATAAGGTGAATTATGATATATTGATTTTTTTACTAGGCCTCTATAAGGTCTCCCTATGTGCTTCAGAGCGATATTGATATCTAGTTAAATCTAACTATTGTTGTTGTAATACAACAATAAAAAAAGAAAACATGATTTCATGTGCAAAGGAAAAAATGTTCTTTGTCACATATTAAGCAATCTATACATGGTTATGTTTGGTTTGTGCTTATATTGTCTCAATTTCCAACCTTACAGGAAATTTCATGGTTCTCAAACACTAGAAACACCATATGTTTCTGGATACTCTTCTATTGTCCTCGTTGTTAGCATAACAAAATTTGTAGGTTTTCCATGTTTTTCTTATCTCTCTTTGTATTTTCTCATCCAATTTAACTAGAGGTATAGAAATGGCACTTCATGAGTGAGCTATGAATAAAAAAAAATGATTAACATTAATTCAATCTAAGGATCCTTGGACATACAAAGTATCTCTATGCAACCCTAATCAAAGTGCTTATTAATACATTTTTGTTAACAAAGGACATAGCTTATATCTTCCAAACATTGAGAAATATTCCATTTTCCTACTTTTCCAGGATTCTGATTGAAATAAAGACAAATTTTATCAGTGTTATTTCCTTTCGTGTACCTGGTCAATGTTCATAGATTTCCTTTTGCTTATTTTGCAATTATGCATTATGCAAGATAATCGGAAATCTTCGCCACCGGAGAGGAAACCAATGAAAAACATGATAGTTATGATATTTGTGGTGATTTTAGATATACTCTCCTTTGTTCAGACATTTAGAATCCAAAAAGTGTGTTACTCATTTGTGCTTTCTATTTTGATATGGTTCTGATTCATTTTTTTCACTGCAATATCACTACATATGATACAATTATCTTCAAAGCATTTTGTCGCAAAAATATCTTTGATTTATTTGGAAAAAATAATTAAAACAACCTTGTATTTTAGTAGGAGGAATAGTTTTATGTATAGCAAGTATATAAATTGCTTTCACCTACCTAAATAATTTGCTTCTTGGTTATCAAACACAGTCTACACTAGTAACTTTAACTATGACACATGTAAACAATTATTTAGAAATTACCGAATCTAACCTTGGTTACTAGTTTCAAGGAACTAGAATCCAAAAAATTATTTAGACATTTACTAATTGAGTCTTTATTGTTGATATTAAGTAAATAAAACACAAGAACTAAAGTTATAATTTCATATGTCAACCATTTTTTATTCTTAGTTGTAGTTAAGACATGAGCATAAATTAATTGAACACAAGAGGAATAAAAATTATGTGTGTTACTACTAATGTTCTTTGTGCTTTGAAATAAAATAAAAAACTCACTCATTCCATAATCCATGTATTATAATTTTTTGATACGCAAGATATAATTTAAAATTTTAGACAATAATTTGCATTCATGTTATCAGGTTTACAAGAAGCTTTTTTTCGTTTGTGCATCAAAAAATTTATAAATAAATAAAGGTTAAAAAAATATTTTGAGGACTTAGTCGCAGAATGGATCGAGAAACATTTTATAAAATAAATTAACCTTTGGACAACCCAACCTTCTGATCACGCAACTAGAAAGTCGGGATGACTAGGAATTTTATTATAAATAATCTAAGGGACCTCTAGACACCAACAATGCCCGACCTTCAAACTATCCAACCAAATGAAACCACTCGACTATGGTAAAGTCAGGGTTGAGATACAATAGGTGAATCACAAAGCAAACAAACGTTTAACTGTGTGACCTCCTCACTGTACAATCGGCGCAATAAAGAGAAAAGTTGACTATGGTATAGTCAGAATCGAGATATAAAAAATTAAACATAAAATAAGAAAATGCCTAATTGGCCAACTGCCCGACCTCTGATCTATCTGATCATTCGAATAAAATACTATTTTTGTTTATTTTTATGTAGTGCATTTTTTAATAAATATTTTCAAAATTTCTCATTTCATGTTCAATTGATTATTCGTTAAATCAATAATAATTTTTTTATTGCTTTCTCGATTCCCGAAAACAAAAATAGTTGGCCTATTTATAGGGAATTAATGCACATGTTCGTTTGCGATTTTCGCATTTTTCTAAAAAATATTTTAATATTTTAGGCTATTATTCCTACATGCTATTTTTTGAAATATTGTTCGAAGAAAATTTGAATTAAGTAAACCGAGTACCAGTTTCAAAAAACTCTTTGTAAGCATAACCCCATTTCTTTTAGAGATTCTAAAGTGCAATTTCAAATTTCAAATTACCAAAACTTATGTATGTGGTATTGTCATTTACATGCCATAAAATTCCAAAAAAAGGAAACTCTCTAATGACAAATTTAAAATTTTAAGTTCTTTTTCCTGTATGTTGTTCTCTTAACTCTTGTTGAAAGAAGCACTGAATTGAGGCAACATGGTACCAGTTTCAAAAAAAAATTGTGTAAGCATAATGTTATTTTTCTTACAAATTGCTGAATTCAATTCCAAATTTTGAATAATCAAAACTTATATATGTTTTGTTAATGTTTACAACTCTTAAAATTCCAAAAAGCACAAAATATCCAACTGCAAATTTAAGATTTTAAGGTGTTCTCATTGGATGCTTGTTTCCTAAGTCTTGTTGCAAGAATCACTAAATTAAGGAAGCACAATACCAATTTCAAAAAAAAATGTGTAAGAATAACGTTATTTCTTTCACAAATTCTTGAATTCAATTTAAAATTTTGAATAACCAAAAGTTATATATCCTTTGTTACTGTTTACATGTTATATAATGGGAAAAAAGGGAAAATCTGCAATGACAAAGCAACAAATAAAGAATATTAAATAAAATATTAAGAGCATGGATGTTGTACCAGCACAACAAGTGAACTTTGGTGCATTACTCATGTCATATTCAACCTACAGGATGCAAAAAGAAGGTATGATAAGCTAGCAGGAGATATTTGAATTCTTTGAGCAAAGAGAATGGTTAAAAAGTCTAAAAGCTACTAAAACAAAGAACAAACGATTTGAAGAAATTAAAGCAACAAAGTTACATAAAGTAGCAACTAGGGCCAGAATGTTTCCCTATTATGACATGATTTCATGAATTCTCTCTTGTGTTGATATTAAAACCCGAGCAATATATGACCATTAAGAAATTATGATAGCTTCCTAGAAATCTGAAATGATATCGGCTATATAAGCTCATTCCCCCACAAATCCCACTTAATTTTGAGTTCCTTCATAAATTTCGAAGTATTGCCTTGAAGAAATGTCAACTGAATTATGATATAGTAAGTGAAGAATGGTTGAGAGAAGAGGTAGAATGTTTCAAGCTCAAAGGAAAAAAGGACTATCCAATAGTTATTTTTAAGAAGCTTGTTAGATTTCTTATGAAAATGCTAAGAAGATTATATGGGAACAAGATCTTGAGCAGTTTAAAATTAAATGGATCCCAATAATCCATAGTATTTTGGATGAGGGGAAAACCTTAAACTGAGTTGACTTGTTGTCACATAATATCACAGATTCAGTGACACTGTCAGAGTCATCTCCCCCAGGTTCAATTATATTTTTATAAGGTTTCCTATTTGTTAGATGTTGTTATTGCCGGGGTCCCATTTCCCCTCATGAAATGGAATTACCCATTTCACTAGCAACTAACGATTCAAAATTATGCTCCTTTTCTATTGTCGCATGCCTCAGCGCTAAAAAAAAATCCACATACCAGAGGTCTCTTATAGAGTTTCCATCCTCATGAAGCTACTCAACCACTGCGTAAGTCTTATATTTCCATCTTATACCAAAATAGATACAATGTTGTTGTGTGTTCCTTACATTGCATGCAGATATATATATATAATATATAATATATATATTATATATATATATATATATATATATATATATATATATATTATATTATATATATATATATATTATATATATATATAGATATATAGATATAGATGGCACACTATTACCTTACATTTACTTGTTCACCTTTAAACAAAGGCAGAAGGTATGGTAACTTCTTCCAATTTATAATTCTATTGTATGCATTGGTTCTACAACACACCATAGTTATGATCTGTCTGATTTTTTTAATGATATTCATTCACTTCCTCATAACTAACCTTTGACCCCTTAGTGATTATTGTCATCTTAATCATTCACCCATTGCTTAACTAGAGTTTTAATTGTTTTAACGAAATTGTTACTTAAGCAGATGATGCATTTGGAATCATAGTTATGTTCTTTTCCAAATTAATCACATGTATGTCAGAAGCCTGAAATGTAACATGGATACCTACGGATTATCTGTGGCATCTTATGTCCTCCCTAACTGCATGAGTGATTGTTGTGTGGAGGAGGTCTGGAAAAACAAAACAGGGCTAGCGATGAGCACCCATGTGAATGGACTCCCTTCCAACCATCGTGATTGTGGTATCTGGGTCCCCTTGCAATCCTTTGTAATTTGGTCTCCCATAGCCTCTTACAAATACAACAACCTGGATCATGATTTATCTTTACAAGCCATTCTTTGTTCGTCGACTATGCATTGTGGTTTGCGGTGCATATGCCACCAAATTTTATAGTGATTCATGAAGCTAATACCCAACTAGTTACCAAGCACCGAGGGAGGAGCTCTTAAGGCGATAAAATCATGTTGAGTTAATGTCAAGACATGATTGCATATATATACCAAGTCTATGCCCTTCCAATACCATCCCCAACACAGCATTCAGTCACAACTAAAGCCTATCTTCCACACAGCATCTGGTCATGACTGAAGACTATCTCCAACTCATTCCATGAGCTAGGCATCAAATCTCGACCAAGCCTCGACCAAGCCAACACGCAGCCCAGCGTTCTGGTTTAACACTAGTCACCAAGGGAAGAGCCCACCAATGGTTCAATTCCATGCATAATACGTCATGAATTCATATACCATTAACAGAATAATATACTTCTATTTGTGAGGTTCCATCGTATCCCCTTCAGTATCATCAAAATCACTCAAGATAGAATCCTTCCTAACATTGAATGTTTTCCTTAGAAACCCATAGCTCGAGCCATCGTTTACTTATTATTTATTTGACTACCAAGGCCTTCCTACACTACAGCTTATGTGTCAATATCCACAGTGTTCGTCGCATAGTGTTTATAATACCAAATCCTCCCATGTTGATTCATTATTCAAAGCAGCACATGCCATTACAAACAAGGATATGCCCAAATCGTCAAACCACATAAACTAGCTAGCCACTCCTCTTCGTATGGGGCATTGACGAGGGTGTTCAATGGGACCATGATTACAAATTTGCACATATTCTTTTGTGATAATAAGTTACCTAAAATGACAAAATTGGTGACCGATGTTGTTCACTCCAATATGGAAAACCCATCCACTATAGTGTGCTCCAACCATCTCTTCCGACTTAAACTCCAACCTGCCTTTATCAAATCCCTCTTTGCCATGCATCTTCTTGGTACATGAACAAATTTTCTTACACTGATATAGTTAATCCATTGACAAAATGTGATGTTGTCTATCAGAACCTGATTAGAGTGTAATATATGAACTAACAACAACAAAATTCACGTGAGGGATTCTAAAATGGGATCGAATTATTTTGATTAATTTATACAACCCCAATGATACCAAACCTCACGTACAGAATTCTTGGAGAGGTGCACATAGTGTTATAATTGTAGGGCACATGCAACACTTTAGTTAACACGGTTGTTGGAGACTCGGTTCCTATTATCAGTTGCATCCAACCTCGATAGGAAAAATGGAACCCGCATCTCTACACAACATGCAATCAAAAGATAGTATATATCTATTTTCTAGTCACATTTTTTCCAACACCTACATCAATTCATCAAAGCCATAACATTTGATAGGGGTCACTTGGAAAAAAAATGAACACCACCATCCAACCTAGAACTGACTTCATCCAGTTCACCCCAAGTTCGAGTATTTTCCCATGGATCAACAAAATCTTGTTGCACCCTTCACTGGGTATTTAATTCTATTTTTCCATGATATGGTTTCCTTTAGTGGTGTCCTTCTTTTGTGGATCTTTTTATCCACTTACCTAAGCTTTTCCCATAAAAGATCGCCTTTCTCTCCCGCGAGGCTTTTATGCTTTTTTTTATTTTATTTTTTACTTAGCATATTTTTCTAGCTAAGCATCTTAATGGATATTTATTTTCCATCCATTAATCTTATCTAGAATTTTTATCATGAAGGATTTATACATTCCCATTTACCAATTGGGTTTCATTTGGCAAGAGTCTCATCTTTAGGTGTCTCATTTTCCAAGCATTTAATTTTCCCTTTATCTATTTGGTAATAAAATATTTTCTCCCATTTTTTCCCCCAATCCTAGCTTTTCTGCTATAATATAATCTAACTTTTCCCAACATGATAGAAATCGTAGGGTTATTACATTCCTCCCCCTCTTAAACTCACATCGTCCTCAATGTAGTCTCTAGTCATTTCTGCATCTTACAATTTATTTCCTCGTTCTTAGGTATCCGTTTCTAAAATTACAGGTTCTCATTGCATTGCCACCTTAATCAAATCTTTCCCAGATATAGGATACAAAGGATTTCTATCAGCAAGTCTCCTTCCAAGCGCTACATGTAACATTTGTTCAATCATTTTTTGTGAGGAACATCAGGCCTTCTTCTAAATTCTAGTTTACAATAGTTATTATCATAACTTTAATATAACAGTAATACTATTTGAGTAGCTAGGGGTTTAATGTTTCCCTCCATTTAACTATGATTCCTCATTTTCAATTTCATTGCATTCAAATAATAGGAAGAAATGCATGTTCTTCCAATGCATTCATATGCTTGCCACACACTTGTTTCCTATAGTCTCCCTGCACGAGTCACATTATCCACATGTTTTCAAACAATGTTAGTATCATTACATAACATCAAGTCAATGCCAAAGGTTCTTTTAATTCATTTATTCATAGCTACATTTAGGCAGGTCCAATCATACCAAGCTCAGTTTGTCAAATGGAAATTAGAGAAATAGTGGGTTTGTTTAACCTATGAGACCAAACCATACTAAATCAATGCGTATAAAGGAATTGAAGTGCTTCGATTGAGCTAATCTTGGCCATGTATCTTGGGTTTGTAGGAAAATTCAACACCATGAAATAAATTGAAAATATAGAGGTAATCAGCATAATACAATTGTACAATAGAAATTAATTTAGGTTTTGAGAATGAATCTAGCACATGACAAGATCTCAATGACACGGGAGACATGACCTCCATCCAATCGTAAAGCAGTCCATTATCAATGATAGTTAATCTAGTATGGATTACAATGTTATATTTTAAATTTAATAGCAACCTTACCGCGATCCTTAGTCAAGAAAATAATTGCTTGGTACTCAAAAGTACATCACACATAGTCAAACTATACCATATGATTTCATTCTTTTTTTTAATTATCTTGTTGTGGTTTCTTTTCATCACTTCATGTTTTCTCTTTCTAACACTACTCCAACACCTTGTTGGGCCACGAATAATCCAGTGTGTATATCCAAAACAAATCAAACAATCAATATGCATCTGCATACACCTTCTATACATGAATCATAAACAAAGGTTACATTGTTCTCAACCTCCACAACCTCTTAATTTCCAAGGCACTATGCATACCAAGGTTTAAACCTAGGTTATCAACATGTTGACACCCCACCTTAAATATTAAATCACAACCTAGCAGACAAAATAATATAATTCATTCATTGGAAACAAGATCAATTATCAAATTCAATAAAATAATGCCAGAATAGTTTATGCAACAATTGTTATGTTGCCATACTAAGACCTGACAGTAATATCAATGTAATCTAACAAGAAACTCCTCCCATATTGCTTGGTAGGAAATAGTAGTACGGAATAGGCATCTCAGATTGTACAATTGTAAATCAATTGGAATAGATGGCTAGATATCATTTTATTGAAACCAATTATCCTTGTGCACAACAATCCCAATCACAAGTACCTACTTATCTAGTCAATATGGTTGAAGCATCACATTGACCTAACAGCTAGTTGATGCCTGGTTTTTTATTCTCTCTCTACTTACTTTTGTTCATTATTACACAATTTTGAATTATCAAAAAGTTGTCTACCAATAGTGTTTTTCCTTAGATTGTCATTCGATATTTTTTTTAATGGAATAGAGATACAAAATTTGTCGCAATAAATTTGAGTATATTCCATCAAGGAGTAGCATTTAGGTTGGTTGTTTACTACAAAAGGTACGAAACACCCTCAATCGTCTGAGGAGCAATTTTTTTTCATGCTAGAAATGGTTTCTTGTTATGGATGTCATACCCATTTAGGTTTTGGAAATGCATAAAATTAATGGAGTCGATTGTACTCCCAAACTATATATATGTAGATCTGTTTATATACGTATGTATAAATAATTAATAACTTCCACATAGCACAAAATATTGGTGATGAGTCCTTTCCCAGTCACATACTTTATGGAACATTAGTGCTAGCTCTACATTTTGTACTAAAAAAAAAACTCTCTTTATGAAGATATTGGAATAATCTAGTGCTTGGATCATGACTTGCGTATGTCTCTTTAAAGAATTTTCAACACATCAACCACCCTTTTCTTATTTCCTTTTGTGCTTCATACCTTTGGTTCAGTATGATTCGTTACTGATAGTCAGCATGTTTCTAGTTTTATTGAACTGTCTTGGTGACTTCAACGTTGGTTTGATTTTCAATTTTGTCTGAGAAAGATGTGAATGTTGAAATTGGTAATAAATGATATGAGATGTCATGTTGTTTAATTCACATATAAAGTTATCAAGGCACTCACATAATGTAGCATCCTGATAAAGCACATGGGATGGCTACATCGATAATTGTGGTGGTCAGTGAAAATTTTCATAAATATATTAGAATTCCTGTGCAGGTAATATCAAAGTTAAATGATGGTAAATCTTCACATATACCTTACCATGATTCCAAAATCACCCCTTTTTTGGAGTCTTCTTTGAGTGACATGGTCATGTATTGGTAAGATTTTTCTTTTACATGTTTAAGGATGGTCTAAGTTTCCTATCATTCCCTTTATTTTATCATTCCATTGACTCATTCCATATGATTTCTTTTGAGATCACTGGTTAGATGCATATAGTATACTTTTAAGACTGCTACCTAAGCATGTCACATTTCAATGTTACCTATAATGAGCAGCCACGGGCCTAGAATAGTGATTTTTATTAGATATTGGTTCCAATTAAGAAACATAAGCCCTCTGTATGGAAAGACTGGATGTAACATTGCATCTGAACAGTCATAAAGGTATACTTTTGATCATTAAGATGTGGAAGATATAGGCTTAGTATATCTACTACTTTTGTAAGGACACCTATTATTTTTACAGTAACCCTCTTTAGTTCATTCTCAAGATCAATTGTCCATGTTTACTTGTTAGTATCTAGCCTAGATTTAGTAAACTTTTCGTATTATCAAGGTGTTGTTTTTGTAAGATGATATTAAGTTAATCTATTATTCTTATTGTGATACACATCTTATATGCACTATTACACGAGCATCTAGTAGTATGGAAGAGACACATAATTAACTGTGATTGTCTTGATACTACACAAGATCTTGGATTTGGTGTAATTGTTTGAAGGGTAACAATCTCAGTAACTTCAGTGTATACAGGTCAATCAAATCCATACCTGATTTTAACAAAACATAATACTCTAATAAATGAGAACCTAATACAACATAAAATCACATGAAAATATAAACCAGTCGTGAAAAAATTGGGAGTCAAGCCTAAAATCACTAGAACTGATCTTCTGGATCTGACTTGGCTCATTTTCCTCAAAACAAAAAAAACAAAGTCTACCTTGGGAAAGTCTGCTCACACCATCCTCCACACATATCCAAACAGAATTGCATTTAAAACACAAGATTGAGAAGAAAAGAAAATAAATTTCGTGTTCTTATTATCTTGAATCTCTACTTAACAACCATTGCACTTGAGAATACCCCCCTATTCCAATACAACTTTATCAATCTTCTTTATGTTTATCTTGGTGCTTTCCAAACTTTTTTTCACTATTTGCATGGAGTTTCCAAGCAAATCAATGTTGATATCTTCAAACTTGGGTCTTGTGATATTCATGTTAAAATATAATACTTTGTGGATATAATCAATATCTACTAGTCTCCATTGCGAAAGAGAGAATTTTCTTTTCCTTCTCACATTTTGATTGAAATTTATGAAGAGTTATGGCACTCATGCTCAACTGCTTCTTGATTTTTCTTTCAAAGTCTTGAACACAATGACTGAATAATTTGTTTACCTTCAACTCATATTTACCAACATGAACATTTAATAATAGAGATGTCAAGAGACAAGAAACCCCTTCTTCTGGTGAGCCCATGGTGGGAAGAAAATGTTTTAAAAAACAGAGGGTGATTCTGCGAGGAGATGACCATGGAATCCTCGGCTTGATCTACAGAGGAAGGATCTTGTATTGTGGAACGCCATAATTTTTTTTATAGATGTGTGTAAGTATTTTTGGGTGTTTCAGCATGAACCTGATCGAAGGCATATTGTTAGAGGTTTTTTTATGGAACAGCATAGTCAGAAATTAAAATCACAAGTATTTTCTTTATAGAGGTATCAAGAATTTGAGATCTGGTAGATAGACAGTAGAATAAATTATTCTCAGTATTGGGGAGTAGCATAGCCCTCCATTGTCATGATCTAGTATCAGGGTTAATCTATGACATTGCAGATAGTTATCCCCTGTTAGTGTTGTCTTTTTCTGTAAGGTGGGAAGGATAACTAGCAATGGCCAGAGATCAAGATAGTGAGGAGATGGAAATGGAGGCCTTGGTATGAAATACAGTGGAAGTTTCTTGTTCAAAGGAGTACCTGGGAGCTAAAAAAGAGAAGTGTGTTCAGGTGGGGAGTTGAGGACGCGAAGAATTGTTTTGAATAACATGGATGATTCTGTGAGGAGCAGACCATGAATCCATGGATCGATTAATAGAGGAAGGATCATGCTCTATGGAATGCACAAATTATTAATAGATTAGAACATGTAAATGTTGGGTGTTTCATTTCACATATGATCGAAGTAGTCTTAGGTTATGTTTGAGGAAAAGGATAGAGCAAAAAATTGTGAGAATTTAGCTATGGATTCATTGGTAGGAATACAATGGAAGGGTTCGGTACATTGGATCTTGGGATGTATAGGCAGGTTTTTAGTAAATATATGTAGTTAGTACCTGCTTAAACCTAAGCAATGCAGATTTTGGATTTGCAGTGAGTACTTACTTAACCTATTGAGGATTCAAATATTTTGAGACCTTGAAGCTTGATTTTGTAGTTTGAGGCCTTATACTTTATCTTCTCTAAGGAGTATCAATGCGTAGCATTGTCCTTATCAGTTCAGGGATGCTCTTTTGACATTCTAGGTTACTTCCCTTCCCATTTTAACTATTTTAACCAGTTATTGTATTATAAGGGTTGTGCTAGTGACAGTTTTCAGGGGTTAGTGGAAGAAATGGTTTCAACTAATGAGTTGGATGAAGAGTTGTTCGACTACTCATCATATCCATTAGATGTTGAGACCATCTTGGTATATTCGACTCAAAATACAGTTGGAATGGAGTTATTGAGGAATGTTGATGTATAGGAGGGGATGATAAACATCCCTAAAATAGCTTCGGAGGAAGGTTTAGGCATCCCAACAGTTAATGAGGTTGGAGCCCTTTTTTCAAGATATGGTCAAACAAGTGAGGGTTTAGTTAGTTCAAATAGCTAGGAACATTTGGAGTGGATTATGGGGTTGCATCAGAAGGAAGGACAGATGAGGTCTAGATCCTCTCTATCAACTAGGCTAGAATGGAAAACCTTGAACACAGTGCAAGAAAAGGAAGATGTATCTGTAAACATTCAAGATATTTCTACCTATGCCTCTAATCTAGAATAAACAAAGGATAATAAAGAGGATGAAGATGATAATCAGTCTAAAGATGGAAAGGTAGGTGATGATAAGTTAAATGGCTGGGGGGGGGGGAATCTAAATCTACCAAAGTGAAGGAAAGAGTCAGGCAATTGGTTCTAGGAGAGGGTATCAAATGAGCGATGTGTTGGAAACAACTGATTATGTGCTAGTGAGTAGGGTATGAGGAAGAAAATACTCTTCAGCTAGACTCAAAAAGTGGGTGGTGGAGGAGTGGGGTTAAATGATGGTCTACTTGCCTTTGGTTATGACAATGACTCGAGGATGGTTTGCCCTTAGTTTCTCATCATTGGAACATAAAAAATGGGTTCTATTGAATATATGGCACATTGAAATGGCTCCCATTCAATCGAAAAGATGGTCCCCATTATTTGACCCGGATCGCGAACAGTTGGGAACAGGCCCAATTTGGGTCATGGTTTCAGGTTTACCATTATTATATTGGTTTGAGGATGTATTGATCTAGGGGCCTTCCTAGATTATGATAAAACATTTAATGAGACAAGAAATATGTCATATGCTTAATACTGGTTCAATTGGATACAAGGGAAGGATTGGTTGAAAGTTTATTACTCCAGTGGAGAGGATACTCCAGATTACAGAAGTTGGACTATGAAGGGGTTTCATTTTGATGCAGAAGATGTCATGTTCTTAGGCATTTATACAAGGATTTCCCATTATCTAACAAAGGAAAGAAGGAGGAAATCAAGGAGGTTGGCAAAGAAGGAATCACAAATCACAGTTTGCAGATGTCTACTCAAGAGAAGGATTGTAGAAACAACAAAGTGGATCATAAGGTGCAAAGTGGGACTACTAGTTTGGGACCAATTGAGCCAACTAGCATTAATCAAGTTAGTGATTTTATTGATCATATGAACATAGGGTCATCTATGGAAAATACTTTACCTATTTTTACATGCCCGTTGGCATCGGACCTTGATTGCGGCATAAACCTTGTTTCAACTATTCCATATTTACCTATTGTTTCTACATCCATGATTATGGAACTCTCTTCGGAGTTCAATGCTAATCACAGGTATAATCTTAGATCACTTTCAATACATGCACCTAACCAGGTAGGGGGTATTGGTATTTAGTCACAGCCTAAGCAGGTCAAATGTAATCGGGTCAGGAAATCACACTTATCTAAAGCCATTCAAAAGGCCTATGTGGATGTAGCAAAAGGTCATCAGATGTCTATTGATAGGGTTCTTAGAGAAAATAGAAACCCAAGTATGGTTACCTAATGATGTGGATATCATATAACTGTAGGGGGTTGGCTAGCCCTACTAAAAAATTAGCCCTTAAAAGATTAGTTGCATCGAAGAAGTTGGACATGATTTTTCTACAGGAGACTTTGGGGATTTGTGAGTACGTTATTCCAGTTCTGAAAGCTATGGTTCCAAGTTGGTCCTTTCATGCATTGGATTTTAAAGGCATATTCAGGGGTTTGGTGCTGGGAATCATTGGAAAAACATTGAAATTACTTAACGTATGGTGTAGGGAAGGTGTGATAGGAGCGGAAGTATTTTCTAAGGAATTAGGTATTGATATGAGGTTATTAAATGTATATTATCCTTGCCAAAACAGAAAAACATTTTGGGAGGCATTTATGAAAGCTTATTTCATGAAGGAGGATAATGTCATTATGGGGGGATAGACTTGAATTATTCATTGGGTCTAGCAGAGTCATGGGGACATAATGCACAAGTAGATTCTCTTGTAGACTTTTTTTAATAGATCATGGAAGCAAATAAGCTAAGTGACATTGAATCTACATGCATACAGCGTACCTGGAGGAATCGCAGGACTAGTTTTGCCATGCTAGCTAGAAGATTACATATATTTCTTATCAAGGAATCAATGTTTGATAAGATAAAATTGATAAGGCAGTGGGTTGGATCAGGGGGAATATCTGATCATTCCCCCATATTTTTAGAGATGTTTGGGTTTTTCATCAAAACCACATGGGCCTTTCAAATTTAACTCAACCTAGTTAGGTGATGAGGGATTCCATAAGATGGTTAAATAAGAATGGAGAAGATGGTCCTAATCAGATCATGTATCAGCTGCTGAGAAATTTATGCAAAATATTCAGTGTATCAAAAGGAGAACTATTAACTAGGCTAATATCAAAAGGAAAAGGGATGATGAAAATATCTACAATATTGAAGAAGAACTAATTAGGCTTGAAGATCCAATAAATGGAGGATTCTCATCTCTGGAAGAAAAGCATCATGTCATTCATTTGGAGGCTGAAAAAAATAAATTGCTAAAGGAGAAAGAAGAGACTTGGAGGCTAAGAAGCAGAGATTTATAGCCAAATTCTGGAGATAACAATATGTTGTGCTCTACAAACAACCCCCCATTTCATATTATTTTTATTCATAAAACATTAAAATGTGAAATGGGTCTCTTTAAAATAAGATTAATATCAAAACTTTTACTTAACAAAAGGTCCGATAATCAAATGAGCGCTTTATAAAAAACCCTTTTTAGAAAACAATATCCATTTAAAAGAAATAAAGCAAATTTCGGTCATTGCAATAAAGCGATCGCAAGATCGCATATCGCAATGACATAAGGGACATATAAAATGGCAAAAGGCTTTCCGCCGATGCGATATCGCATTCGGCGATCGGCGATCAGCGATATCCAATGCACGACCAAAAGCGCCCCATATCAATACCCCCGATGCAATGAGCTATCGGCGATCGGCAATCGGCGGGTCCCCTTGTTTGAGTCTCAATGCATATAAGCCTCTCGCTGATGTGATATCGCAATCGGAAATCGGCGATACTCGATGCACATTGTTAAGGCGGACTTGTTATAATCCCCGATGCGATGTGATAAGGCACGGTTTTCAATAGAAAGCCGTTAAAGTGATTGGAAAGCTCAATTTATTCATATTTAAGGCATAATCACTCCCGCTCGGCCGCCAATACGTCCATTGCATGCTTAATGAGATCTCTCGACCAAATAATGATATAATGGGCATTTATAAGGTGGCAGGTTTTATACGGCCATTTAATGGATTCATGTCTTAAAATCTTTCCATAGATTATCTCCGTGCCTGTTTTAAAAGCTGAATATATTGCTGCACATCTATTCATTTGCTATCAATTGCAAGTTTTATCACTATCTCTCTGTGTTACGCCAAATTGCCTCTTTGTGCAGAATTCAGTCATAGACAGGAGTTCGGGCATGATGGGTAAGAAGTCTAAGAAGACCGCGGGTGCTTCCAATCCACCAGTCGCAGGACAAGCCGCTGCAAACAGCAAGAAAGGCCTAATATCTGATACAACATGCACAGGCCTTGCCAGAGTAACTTGGCAGGGCACATACCGAGAAACCAAAGCAAACGGTAGCAGAAGCTACCACGGATTCATTAAAGAAGTCTGACTGCACTCTCAAGGATTTGGCTGATTCTTTCCTTCACAGGATAGCAGCCAAGGAGCAAATTCTCCCATATACAGACGTGGTGCGATGGGCGATTGAAGAAATCCCCATCATGGACAGAACTTTTAGCACAAGAGATGGAAGGATTTTTGGATCGTTCAAGTCAGAAGACCTGAGGCAAATGTATCATTTTCCCGAGCCGGAGAAGATATACCACAGCGCCTTCTTGGAGAAGTTTGCGAGCGAAAATGAGATTGAGTCCGAACCTATCAAGGATTAGAGGCAAAATCCAAATAAACACAAGCACGAATCTTCCGGTAAGTACTCGGTCGATTCTTTGGCTTCTCCTTATTGCTATGTGGGTATAATGATGTGT